>JAYMTP010000296.1:0-37856 GCA_036897365.1 Geranium brycei | reverse complement strand
TGCCCAATGCCAGAGAACTCTGGTTCCCTCCCAATACCGATCTACCAATAAACCAAAACCGGACCTACCTCCGACAAGCCCCGTCCCAATTTGTCCGCCCCGATCACCCCCATTCCTGCACCCAGCTATTCGCCGAAACTTCTTTGCCCATCCACCGATGACCCCCTCCCGGACCCTTCTCTCCTCACAGATAATATCAAAATAATACCCCCACAATTTTACCATCACAAACTAACTAACCCCAAAATCAGATCCAACCATAACCCGACTCACCAGATCCGCACCGTCCCATCGACCCTCCCACAGGCGCCGCCACCCACCGCTGCATGACCCAGAACCTACCGTAGATCTCCTCCCTTGCAGGCACGCGAGACGTCGCCCAAATTAACGAAACCCTCATCGCCTATTGTGGCGCATGGTACATACCGCAAAAGTTCAGGACCTCGACCTCACGCCCGAACATTCTAAAGCAATAAATTATTTAACAACTCAAGATGTTGTATGTATTTCTATTTCCCAAATTAGCGAAACCCTAATCGCCTATTGTGGTGCAGGGTACAGACCGCAAAAGTTCGGGACCTCGACCTCACGCCCGAACATTCTAAAGCAATAAATTATTTAACAACTCAAGATGTCGTATGTATTTCTATTTCACAATATAAAATTTGGGAAATGACAAAAACATATTATATACTTTCTTCATATGGTGATGTGTACTTTTATTTTTATGTAAATGTGTGTAAATGACGAAATCACTCTTAACATTAATAAATATTTTTTAAATAAAAAATAAATATTTTAAAAAGTTTTTATGAAAATATCTTTTAAATAAACTTGTAATTTAATTTTGTAGTTAAATTAATTTTAAGTTAAAAATTATTTTTAAAAAATATAATTCTTAATATCATGGACAATTTTGTCATATTTATACAAATAAATACATTTTGTACAAAAAAAAAGAAATCTCACGACACATTTTTGCTATTAACAAAATACATAACACCCTCTTATAAATGTGTAATATTATAAACACGTTTTTGCTATTTTCTCATGAAATTTTATCACATGAGTGATTTAATCCATAAAAAACGGACTACTTTAAATTACGAAAATATGAATGGGCTGGTTTTTATTTTGATTTCATGCATTGGCATTATTATTCTAACTTCACTTCCCGTCGTTGAAATTCCTCTCTTTTTGGTGCAGCTTCTTAGTGGGTAATTGTGTCGTTTAAATTATACAATAACCCTACTTTAATTAAGGTATTCAACAGCTTTTTAAGGCATTATTATCCCAAAAAGAGGAATATCAAACAAGGTATATAATATTCAACTACGAACTATATGCTATATATTATGCTAATGGAAACCGTCATTTGTCACTAACTACACATGCCATGCACAGCTGTGTCTCCATTTTTTGCCTATCCACTTGTCGTTTCCTCATCGACTTCCACGTCGACGAGTTCAAGCCGCGCAAATAATTGAATAACGCCGTGTCGGCCAGCAGTGGGCCCCACATAAAAGGCCTGTCCCGTCGATGACGTGTCCTTCTCCGATTCGCCGTACTATTGTATACGCATTAAAATAGTAAGCAATGTCGCGTAGAGTGGACTCGTCTTTTATCTTTTCCCTCCAGATCTGCAGGTTTCTTCGGGAATCGGAGCTGTGAGGGTTTTTGTGGCCGCCGGAGAAGATGGAGCCGACGGCGTCGCTGAGCTCGGCGCGGAGCGCGGGATCGGAGACCGGCTCGTCGGGAGGGGAGGACCGGGGAATCTTCGAGTTCTTCGGCTGGGTGTACCACCTCGGGACCAATTCGATCGGCCGCGAGTATTGTCACCTCCGGTTCTTGTTCATTCGGGGCAAGTCTGTGCAGATGTTCAAGCGCGATCCTCACCAGAGCCCGGGCATTGTATGATTCTTTCTTCTTCTTTGATTCCCTCTCAGCAACTGTATGATTGATTGCGTGGGTTTGGTTCAGAAATGGAATCTCTGTGCTGATTCTGTTATCTGTTGTTCTTTGAGTTGTTTCTGAGCTGGTAGCTGACTAGCTTTAGTGTGATGAGTGAAGTTAATCGGGGAGTGAAAAGAGGGTGTGTGTGTTGTGAACTGTGAAGGTAGGATGTGATTTAGCTGTTATGTTGAGGGATTTGGGTGGAAATTGACTTGACTGCTGGGTTTTGGGTTTGGTGGATGATAGAAACTTTATTGGAAACAAATGGTTATCTTGATTCATTAGAAATTGGATTGGTAAGGAAATTTCTCGGTAATTTACGCGACTACTTAAAAAGAAATAAGCCCCGCTTCCAAGAAATCATATCGTCTACCGAGGCATTCACCGAGGAAGCAGAGACCCTTTTGAAAGAGGCAATTCAGGAACAGATGGAACGCTTTCGGCTTCAGCAACAAGTGTAAAAACATGGGAAACTGACTGCTGGGTTTTGGTTTGGTGGATGATAGAAACTTAATTGGGTTTCAATAAAATGAAGCAGAATACACATGTCACATGGAGGAATTGGAAATGAATTTGTTTTCACTCAAATATAGGTGATTCAGGAGTAAGGAAAAATTATCTCCTTGGTATGCAAGGAGATAATTTTTCCTCTTCTAGACCTCCTATTAGTTAGTTCGAGTTGAACAGTCCGCATACTGTGGTTTGAGATCTTCTGATCTTGAATCTTTATAGAACCTGTGGTATGAGTTATTAGTTATCGTGGTAAGAAAAAGTAGTGCCATCTGGGGGTATGGTTTTTGGCCACCGTGGTTCTTATTACTAAAATGGAGAGGGAAATGGATAGCCAATCACTAACAGCATAAAAAATCAACTGAAATTCAGCTAGCCCCAGGTGACAGGCACTGCTAACTAGGAGAAGGAAATGAAAACAGCACTCTGCGGAGTATAGCTCAAATATGAATAATAGATAACCCACTGACCGTGTATTGCTTTAGTGAAGTATGCATCTACTGGAGATAACTGATTCTCTCGGGATAAGCCATCAATCTGAAAATGTCATCTGGACTGCACAAATAATCTGCATACAGTTGTATACAGATTTTCCAAATCAAACATGCCGGCTAGAAGTCCTACTTAAGTACTTAATAGTTTTGTTACAATTTTGTAGTTTGGCTGCTTCTAATGCAAAACCTTTAAATAGTTTACATGTTAAGCATCCAAAAACTACTTAAATCTTTATAGCTAGTTTGAGGCCCTTGTAATTAATTACTCATTGTGGAAATTCACCTAAAAGTCCTTGTGACAATCAATTATTATCATGCACTGTAATGTCATATTGATGTATTTAGCCATACATGCGAGGGGATATTCAATTTTATTTGCATGATGTACAGTATTGCCAAAAACGATGTTATGATTTGAGTTATATATTATAGGAAATGACTTTCAATATAAGGCACGGTTTCACTATTATTCCTAATCCTTGGTTCATGTACCATTCTCTGTTGAATGCATATAATTCATTTTCAATGTTATCTTGGTCCAGAAACCCATTAGGAAGGGTGTTGTAGGGCCCACTTTTATGGTCGAGGAGCTAGGACGGCGGAAGATTAATCATGGGGTAAGGCCTTGTTATCTGTCTTTAGTAGATATGAAGGTCCTAAGTTCATCTTAAGGCTGTTTTTATTATTTTAATTTTGTCTTTTAATATGTTAATGCAATTTTTGTATCTTTCTGAATGTTAACTAGGTTTGTAAATGGCTTTTGGATTATATTATTTTGGCTTTATCTGGAAAAGTCTTCAGTTGCTTAATTTTTGAAGCAGTACTAATTTTGATTGCTCTTTGTAGGATGTTTATGTTCTACGCTTTTACAACAGATTGGACGAGACGAAAAAGGGAGAAGTAAGTTGTGAGTTTACTATAATTCAGTATAGTTTCTCTTACACCTCTAGCCATTAAGAGTCCTGTTTCTGTTATATATGGTATCTGATTTTGCGTTCATGTTGCAAAATTTGGAATGCTTATATGGTTCATTTGATGCAAACCAACTGGGTTGACCCCCTTTATTCTGGTGATAATGTGCAAGTTTGAATCACTCTTTGTACCATGCAACACTTTTGAAATTACTAGTGATGTTTAGAACATGCCTTGTCCTTTCCAGCCTATCTAACCTCCAATGTTGTGATATTTCTGTGGATCTTGAAAAGCATTTCTATCTTCCTATACTGACCATATCTGCACTGCCTTTGACCTAAATGCTCAACAAACATTGACCGGGCTCACCTCTTATATCTCCCACCAAAGGGAAATAGTTCTTATTAGTCAGTACCCTGAGTTACTTTAGTTGAGGAACAAGTAATAACTGCACACAAGGCATCTAGATTCACATCATTATGGCCACACCAATGCATGCTCATGACTGCACTGTGTTGAAAAACCTTATGACAAAATTTAGAACTGGAAAGGATTCTTTAATCTGTCTGTTCGTCTGTGGCTACTTTGCTCACGCCCACTAAAGAATATCAGCCAACAGGATAGGCTGAAGATGCAGTGATGATATAATCTAACCCATGACCCCTTAAAATGCATTTTTGTTAGAGGAGCATTATACATTGATTGTTTACCGAAACAAATCCCCTTTGCTACTGTTTTCAGTTAATTTGGCGTCAAATATTTTTTAACTGGTCTGGGTTTTCTTTTTGTTGTGTGGTAAAATATTAATTATCTATTATTTGATCAATTTTTCTACTTCAAGATTGCTTGTGCTTCAGCTGGAGAAGCCAGGAAATGGATGGAGGCATTTGATCAAGCCAAACAACAGGTACAGGGAAATCAACCATAGAGCACTCAATGGTATAATGACAAATAATAGACTGCAGGGTTTAACATATTCGAAAATAATATAGAAAAGAAAGATAATTTCTTGTCAAAATAAAAAGATATGCCACGTGGGCTAATAATGCATATGAAAATGGAGCTTTTTGGTGATGCATTTTGTTTTCATTCTATGTGCTATATAGCTTGACTAATATTGGATTCATTGTTTCTTCTTATTTTCATAATACTGGTGATCTCTGTAAAGGCTGAGTATGATATTTCAAGAGGAGGTAGTGCCAGAGACAAACTGAATACAGGGGCTGGGTATGCTTTCATTTTATTTATTCAGAACACGCTTGACTAAGTTGTTGCCTATAGTTAAACTTCTATAACCATCAAGGCTGAAATGCATGCATTGCACTTTGCACATGACTGAAAGCATCATCTGTTCATGTCGTTCTGCAACTCAAAGTGGTAATTTAAGTCTAATTTGGATCCTGACAAAATCGCACAAACTTAGTGTAGCAAATGTCAGCAGCGTCCCACATTGAAAAAATATTCAAGAGGCCAGCCTAAATAATGAGTCTGGTCCTCCACGTATGAGCCTGAGCTTTTAGGTGGATCTAGCTCTAACAACATGTGCATGATAACCAAAGTGATCAATAATGGTTTTACCCAAGAAGATGAGTTTTGTGGAGAGACTCATTCAAAACCACCACCAGTTAACAAGCTCAGTAGATTTTATAAAGTTACAATATCTAGAAGCCTAGTACGTCCTTGTTTTTTCAAAATTATTGTACAAATATGTATCTCTCTTTCAGAACTGTACCTTGAAAATACATAACCTGAGTTATGACAGCATTTGAAAAAAATCCAGTATCTTCATACTCTTATGGGCACGGCCTACTGTGAATAATAAATCTTGCTGATACCATTATCTATTGACAAGGTTTTTTTAACAATTACTGTATCCATTTCTGATTTCTCGTGGCCTAATTAAAAGTTACATTTGATGTCTATTATTTCTTCATTTTAATTCCTTGCACACTTTACGTGTGATGGTGTTTTCTTTCTCACATTTTTTATTTGTTTATATCATTTTAGGATCAATTTGGATGGTCACCGACCTAGAGTGAGGCGGTATGCACATGGATTAAGAAAATTGATAAGGATTGGACATGGTACGGTGATAAACTCATGGTTTGGTAAATGATGCTTGCAGTGTTCTTCCATTGTACCATGTGACTGAAGAATACAGCAGGAAATGATGGTTTTGTATTTATACCTGCTTTGTATTCACTAGCTCCCCTTATCTTTTTCCAGTTGATGAAGTGACACATCATATACTTATGAATTTTAAACAGACAAAACAATCATGCATGACCACCCATTTATGCAGTATATGAGTTGGAATAAGACACATTGCACCATGTAGGAATCTTGTGTAGTGCACCAATTTTAATACAACAAAACTTGATTTGGATGTTGCATTGTCCCAATCTCAATTGCTTGGCTCGGCCAAAGGAATCCATTATCCTTAAACCGTTTTATTTTTACTCTAATCACTTTCCTTCCTTTTCTACCTTGGGTAGTTACAGGTGAATAGCCATGCTGCAAGGAACTGAATTTAATGTCATGAATGCCATTAAGACCGTGTTTAGATGGAAAGTAATCCTAAGACCGTGTTTAGATTTTGAGATGTTGAAAAGAGTATAATAGAAATAGTTTTCACCAACTCATGTTAATTTAATGAGCATTTGTCTAGTTTTTATTTGTTCCTAGTTCTCAAGGAAGTCTTAAGTAGGGGAATCACGCAACATGTCTCATAACCAGCTTATGTCATGTCCTGGTAGGGGTACAACTTGGTTCACCCATGGAATCAAGAACATATATTCTAAGCGGGTTTCATTCTATTCCAAAAACCTTGGTGTATTGATAAAACAAAGTACCCACTTTATTTTTTAACCTAAATGTTTGTATAGTAGATAATCCAAGTTTTATCTGTTAGTACTACTGTTAATTTTAGAGAATACAAAAACACAATACATACACAAAGTGAAGTATACTTGTGAGTTGGAAAATTGTAAAATCCCACATGCTCAAAGAGAGGAAAATATAGTGCTACTAAAGGAAAAGTGGAAAACACAAACCCAACCAAAAGGTGAACCTTTTAGTGTGGGAAGCCCAAACTTTCTAAGTAGCCCAATGCCATACATGAAAATTTTGACTTACTGCAGCTACAATCTTCAACTTAGTTACATGCTTCGTTTGCAGTTGTATTATTTAGGCAATTATCATGATTTTACTTTCTGATGAACCATATCAGTCTGTTTGACTCGATTGTCTTTTATTTCCCATAGAATCCTCTCCCTGGTTTCTACTGCTTGTTAATAGATTTTCAAGTTATTTATGCTATACACATTTCCCCGTGAAATGAATTAATTTTTGTTTAGAGATAAAATGTTTATTTAATGCACGTTCATGGGAAAATCACTAGCCATCGAAGTTGGTTTTCTTTCTGGAAAATGACAGTTAGTTGGGGCTTTTCTCTCTTTTGCAGGTCCAGAGGTGCTTCTGCGTCAATCCTCAAACTTGATGACTGCGGGCAAGCAAGATGGGTTCTTTGACAGGGATGACGGAGATGCAATTGAAGCACATCGATGGAAATGTGTTCGTACAATAAATGGTACATTTACTCAAGACTATTTAATAACTGGTATATATGATAGATAATTTCAGGTGTCACTTTCTTTTGATTTGTTTTCAAATTTTAGGACAGACACTCACTCATCAAAAACTATAACATTTAAATCTTTGTTAAGCATATTACTCATATATTATCAATGTTAGAACCCCCTTCTGTATAAAGCTTGTCTTCAGTCTTGGTTTTGTGGCAAGTTGAAGATTTTCATTGTTATACTCAGAATCTTGAATTGCCACGTCAATCTTTGTTTATTTAAATGTGAGTGGTTTGATGTTACTGCACATATGGTTATTTTATGCCTTTTGTTCTTTTCTTTTCTTTTCTTTCCAGGTGTTAGAATCCTTGAAGATGTGTTTGATATTAAGGTATTTCACACGACTTGAAACTTTACCGGATTTAGTTTTCTTGCTGAACTTTTCTGACTGATTCTTAACCACAAATATTGAGGAAATTGTATCTCTTTTCTCAATAATCCTTAGAAAAGGACTAAATTTTATGAGAAACAAAATTTTCGCTATATCAAATTATTAACTATCAAAAAGGCGATTTGGAAGGTGTGGAAGAAAAAGGTGTGATCCCTGCTTGTCTGTAGGTGCCAATACTGACTTGACATGGTACAGGAAACCGAAGTAAAACATGAGGTAGATTGGTTCGAAGTCCTCCACGAGTCCTTGGATGGAAGGTGATTTTAGTAGTAAGGAGGGAGACCACAAGGAAGGGACCATTTCCAAGAAGAAAAGTGAAAAGAGCAAATATTCTATTGGCTGCTCATAAAATATTACATCAAAACAGCCATCAACTCTTTTTGAGTATCTTCTGAATATATTTTCCTAAATAGACAGTAAGTGATGACCTAAGGAGATTAAGAAAGACAATCCTAGCTCACAAGCCCTTCCAGGCAGTATGTTGACCTTTAGGAAATATACAGCATTTGCTTGTTGGATAGGGTTCTTTCTCTTTATGATCATTATTAAACTATACTTTCCAGATATTTTTTTTTCACGAACTAAAGTTTCACGACTCTGTCACAAATAGTTAAATTTCTTCAAGTTTTTGTAATAATTTGTGTTAATTTTAGAGTGGTAAAGGTGCACTTGTGAAGTCTGTTGGTGTTATCGATGCAAGTGCAGATACAGTGTTTGAAGTGATTATAAACCTTGATCGAAAGCAGAGATACGAGTATGTCCTCAATCTTTTCCTGCTCTGGTGTATGGTTACATGACTTCACTTTCTCTAATAGTTGTCTTCGTAGGTGGGATATGTTGACAGGTGACTTAGAGTTGGTAGATTCTTATGATGGGCACTGTGATGTTGTTTATGGGACGTATGATCCTAAATATCTTACTCGGTAATGATGGAAAGAGTTACTTATTTTGTTGTTTTTAATCAATAGATTTTCAGTTAGATTGTGATAGAATCATGCACTTTACATCTTTAATCATCATTTTTTTCAGTTGATATAGTGTATGTGCATATAGATTGTGACCTGGTCAAACGTAATTCAACTTCTATAGTACATATCTCTTTTTAATGTCTCTCAAGAAGCTGCCAATTGTTCAAATATTTTGATACTTCTCATGTGAGATATTGCCAATAGATCTCCAATATCTGGATAATTGGTGCTTTGTTTGGATATTTGAAGGACTAGAATTTTTTCATTGGGTGACAAAAGATGATAATTTTATTTTATATTGGAAATATCATAAAGGAAACACCTTTATCAGGAACTTCCTTTTTTTCTTATGCCAATTTATCATTCTTATTTCTTGTTCTTTCCAAGTTGTAAACAACAGAGGGGATCGCTCTTAAAACGGAAAGAAACTAGACTTAGTGAGGCTATAGTGCTTGCTTAGTACTCATTAATAAGTATAACCAGGAAGAGTTAGCTTTAATATTTAAAATTTCTTAAGCACTCATCTACTTCAATGTGCATCATGCATATGCTAGCCTTCCCACAAAGCCACCATTTTCTCATTGCAAAGTTTTTTCATATCTAGAGATCATATCGAAATCATGTTCAATGTCCAAATCTTGCACTTATACATTATACTGATTCTATAGTGTTCTTTTCTGACTGGAGTTGTGAATTTCATTTGTTTTCCAATCTCTTTACTAGCCAAAATGAATTTCATAGATAATATTCTCTGCAGGTGGCAGTCCAACAAAGATTTTGTCTTCTCTAGACAGTGGTTTCGTGGGCAAGATGGATCATACAGTAAGGAAACATAATCATTTTATTTTCTCATTACAGTTACTTGTTTTCATTGTGGAGGCATATGATGCTTGTTCTTGTGAGCATTTTGTTATAGGACAGATCTCCAAGAATACTTCTAGACTTCAACTGATCCCGAATCACCTTCTGATAATTTAAAATAGAACCAAATATGTTTTGGCTGTATTTTCCTAGATTTCAACTCTATAGGATCACTTTGCGGATCACATGTCAGTGTATTTTGGTAATACAAGTTCATTACATATCATGCATTCACCCCAAAAGTTTGACATATCTTGACTCAAACAAGACCTCTTGACTTGTTTTTTCTTAACCTACTTTAGTCAGAAGAACTTAAACATGTTGCCTGTGTCTGCACATATATGACTCATCTAATGTATTCATGCAGCAATCTTGCAGCTTCCAGCAATACATAAGAAGTGTCCTCCAAAATCAGGATATCGGCGCAAACAAATTACTCGTAAGCGATTTTGTTTCTCACACTGAATACTTTTATAATACCTGAAGCATTCAATTTTTTGTGTTGCCATGAGAAAATGTCCCAATATTACAATAGCAAACAAGTGGAAAGTGAAGTGCCATTCAATGTACAAATGGAACACTGAAAAAAATCTTTCAACTCAATGCTTCACCTGCTATCTGAGATTACTGTTTCCATACATAAAGGTTTCAAAATCATCTCTGAACTATTCATTGTTTTTACTGTTTGGAGAACACGTCTTAAACTTTTATAGCAAGCTAATAGGGAATGAAGTGCCATTTGAAGTAAAGACATAACAGTGGAAAGATATTTCCTTTTTGCATTTCATGCTTCAGCTGATAGTCAAGATTACTGTTCTATATAGTATGGAAAGGTTTCAAAATGTAGTATATTGGTAGCTTGATAGGTGTGGTGGTGGCTTACTTATTGACCATTTTTGCATGAGATTTTCATATTGGTAAATTCATTATGGACTTTACAATTTGCGACTTTCATTTGAGCAGCTATCTTAATAGTTTGATTTTTTTTAATCTTTGTTTTAATTGTAGCATCTACTTGGGAGATTAGAAATTTGAACTCACCCATGGGTTCAGATGATGCAAAATGTCTCGTGACACAAATGTTGGAAATACACTCTTCAAGCTGGCCTAAATGGAAGCAAGATAGCTGTTCAAAGTTTCAAAAGTCTACTGCTCATGCATTATTGTGCCAAGTGGGAGGTCAGGAATTTATTCATTTCTCTGTCTCTCATTTTGACTGAATTTTAATATCGGTCTATTGAACCTATGCTGTTCCAACTAAAATCGCATATATAATATGTTCTGTCAAAGTTTATTTCCTCTTTAAGACTTCTTGACATTAAGCAAGGTGTGTATTGGTAAGACAAGTTTGTCCCTGGTCTCAGACATGCCATATAAAGGGAATCAATTTTACTAGTGCAACATCATAAGATTCACACCTAGCTTAGGGATGTACCTAGATAAAGCTGTGCTATGTCCCTAAATGAAATCTTCTCAGAACCAAAGTAATCTTAATGGTGCAAGTAGTTTTTTTATCAACAAGAATTAAATAACAATATCGCCATGCAATTCGAGAGCTCACCTAAAAAATTAGGAAATATGATGGTATTGCCAAGTTCTGATCTCTATCTGATCAAGAACTGTCTGAGAGATCATTATCACAAGCCCTTCTGATTCGGAAAATGAAGCAACGGGCTTCTCTATGGAAACAAAAGTCCAGAAACCAATGGCTGTCAAAGGGAGACGACAACACAACCTTTTTTCATTGGATATTTGGATCGCAAACTTTGCGTTTAAGTTTCAGGTATCCAGACAGAAACGGGTGGTGCATTGATATTAGTCACATAAGGCGCCAGGCCTTTGAACATTTTAAATTCAGATTCGAAGCCCCACAGGTATCTCGCCCTGAGGTTGCCCTTTCAAGTGCCTTACTCAAGCACAAAGAGACTCACTAGAAGAGCCATTCACGCCGGCTGAGGTATTCTCGACCATTAAGTCTTGCAATGGCTCCAAATCCCTGGGCCCGGCGAGTTTACTCTAAAATTCTTTCACAAAGTTTGGCCACTCATTCATTCAGATTTCATGGATTTCATTCTCGAGTTTCACAGACTAGGACAAATTGGGAGAGGAATCAACACTGATTTTCTTTATCTCATACCTAAAAAAGAGTCCCCCGGGATTTCAATACTTCCGCCTCATAAGTCTGGTTACAACATCCTACAATATTCTGGAAAAAGTTATGTCATACAGACTTAAGCGGGTGCTTCATCTTCTTGTGAGCGATGTCCAATCCGCATTCGTCAAAGGTAGACGGATCCTGGATAGGGTTCTTTTAGCGAGCGAACTTCTAGACCTTATAAAAGCGCGTCGCAGGAATGCAGTGGTGATCAAATTGGACTTTGAGAAAGCCTTTGACAAAGTGGATTGGGTATACCTGAGAAGCATGAACTTCGGGGCATGGTGGATCAGATGGATCCAAAGCTGCCTAAGAGCAAACACCTCTATCCTAATCAATGGCTCATCAGCTGAAGAGTTCTTGTCACACAAGGGGACACTGAGGAGGGACTTCGCGGGTGTAACTATTCATCAACAACCTGGGACATTTCTCCACCATCTTTATTTTCCTTTTCGCTTCTTTCCCCCTCGGGTTGCCTCCCTTTTGTGTTCTGGGTAATTTTTACCTTAGATAGGATTTTTATTTTTCCTAGTTTTTATTGCACTTCTTTTCTATGCATTAAAATTCTGAAGCTTATAAAAAATGGGGATTGAAACCAACGTTCTCGTGCTTACTACATGAGGTCTCTTGCCACTTCACCCACTGCTTTTGATATGGTGTAAGTAGTTGATCCATCATATACTACAATTTCATTTATTGTATTGAGAAAACACCTCAACTTACGTATTCACCATAAATTTTGCACATAAGCGGCATCTTAGTGTGATTTCTTGTGAATTGTTTTTTGAAGTGTCAAATTCTCATTTATCGGCAGGCAAAAGGAAACGAAAAAAGAATTATTTCTAGAATGTAGCGATGTTCTTGTTTTGGCAGAACATGCTATACTCGTAAAAATTACATACTTGTTAGATGTATGTGCAACTCTATTAGTTTCTGAACTGAAATTGTGTTATGAGTTTGATACTTTGTACATCCCTTCCCATTCCCTCTCATTTATTCATGCTACGTACAACCCTAAGGGTTATAAATTGGGAGAAGCTGGTTTCTTACTATAAAATTTTAATACATGTACTGGGTCAGGCTCCATAATAAAAAGTCTAAGCTGTCCCCATAACACTTCGAACAGATAACTCTTCTACATGTATAGATCAAATTTCCATGGCATCCTACCAATTAAATCTCTTCCAAATGATTGAACACTGTGATTTCAGTATACAGGGTTTTAAACTATTCAGATTCCAATGACCATCTGCCATCTTGCCCTGCTCCTTCTTTTCTCTTTGAATGAGCCTAATTGCTCATGAAATGACAATTATGTTCTGCTTCATGATTGTTCAGCTTTGAAGGAATATATTGGTGCAAATCCAGGAGTAAAGTGTGTAACTTCCACCACGGTTGTTCATTCTAAAACTTCCCAAGTTTCAGCCTCCAATGATGAATCTGATACAGAAGGGCAGGATGAGTTTTATGATGCAATTGCTGATGACTCATCAACATCATCATCAGAAGAAGAAGAAAGTGACCCTGATGACGAAAATGAACAAAAGGTTTTACCTTTTCTGCTTTCTTCCACTGAATAAAGTTGTAAAAGTGTCAGAATTCACCTTGTGCTGTATGTATCCTTTTATCGAACAACTAAAGCATTTTAAACCTCTTACTGGAACAGGAAATGAAAATAAAATTGAAGAACGTTTCATGGGCTATCGCAAGCTTAGCTTTGAAGAGAAAATCAGGTCCTCTCATTGCTTGGATATTTACTGAGAAGATGAATTTGTTATTTGCTCACTGATCAAATATTGTTCTCTTTTTTTATAAGCTATGGGTTTTATTGCATTTTTAAATACGGTACATAGAGAAAGCAAAAATCAAATATTGTTCTCTTTCATTGTTGTGTCCTTCGCCATCCAAGGCAATTTATCAAAACAGGTTCCAATACAGAAGGTGTTTGATCCCATTTCTGGATCTCACCCTCTCTTTTAATATGTTTTCTTTATTGCTGATAAAAAGGAGGCTGTTTGATGTGGTTGGATATTAATATCCTATATTTTACCAGCTGGTTCTGGATCAGACATAACCTTCAAAACAAAATATTTTAGGATTTATATTTCTGGATTACACATGTCCCCCAAAACTATTTGAGTTGATTCTATACTTCTAAAACCTACTGATTTTTCTCTCTAAAGGATTTATAATTTGTCTCTGGGTCAAAAATCTTATTTAGTCATACTTCGTTTTTTGTATATTTTTTTAATTTCTTGTTGCATACTTTTTCTAGTAAAAAAAGTTATGATCTGGTGAGACGCTCAAGAAAGAATTTGTCAAATTGAGAAAGGACTTCTATATACATTAATTTGTTATTCTTAGTGCTGTGTGATTCTATGTGCAGTCACAGATGCACATGAGGAATTAGATGATGTACCCCCAATCATGATAGATCCGAATGAGTTCCATGGGTCCATGCCCCAAGGGAAAGATGACAGAGACTCAAATTGTTGGGCTTCCCCATCTGGTCTGGGATTCATGATAAGAGGAAAGACTTATTTAAAAGATAACTGTAAGGTGGGTTTCTCTCTTGAATCATGTTTATACAACTCCTGAACCATGTTGGCCTATTCTCCATATTATCATGTAAAAAGTAAAAATTAAAGTATGTTCTGCATTTTGATATCCCACCTGATTATGAGGTACTTGACTATGCCTGGTCATTTTTGATACGGTGCACTGAAACATATAGAATAGTTGTATTGGCATATCTCTTTCCTTGTTTCGTAAATTCTCCTCCATGCCCTTTTTGTAGTAAGGCCATGGACTGTTGATCCTTTATCCTGTTAGCTTGCTTATATTTTCCAATTGATGTACAACACTTGGTGGCTATCAATTGCCTTTGAAAATCCCCTCATATTTCTACTGTAAATAGAGATGTATTCTCTGTGCATAACTATCAAGTTGATCTGTTAGTTGTCGACTTTAACCCGACATGCATCCCGATTTAAATTTCTTCTGATTTCAGAGCTTGGTTTGCATTGGTCTTGCACCCCCACTATGTCGTATGCCTTTGACCTTATCTCAATTCGACATTCACGTGAGGGGTGTTAAGTGTCCACACCGGAGATATGTGGATTCAACTCCACTTGATTCACACGTTGGATTTAACGTCTATCAGTTTAAGCTTTTAGGTATTATCGGACTATAGTCTAGAATTGGAGCATTCTTACCTGTCCACCTTGTGCAAATCCAGGCAAGGTGCAAAAATATTGGGATATAGCCCAAGCAATGATGAAACAGAAGCTTGGATACCTACCTACATATTCAGTAGCTAACCCCTGGAATTTTCAGGTAGTGGGAGGCGATCCACTTCTCAAGCTTATCGCAGTTGATTGGTTCAAAGTTGATAAAACTGCTGATAGGATTGCTCAGCATCCCAAGTGCCTTGTTCAGGTAGAAATGCACTTCAATTTAACCAATTTTATCAGACATAATCAACACAAAAATCTCTGTTTGCTTCTGTCAAAACTCAAAAGGGATCCATGGGTGTATTTTTTTAAAGCTTGCTCCCATTTTCTAGGCCAATCTGTAACATTATGTGCAGGTCCCAGATAATTTAATGTTAACATTCCACATGTAATTGTAGAAAGCAATTGCATAAACTCATTAATATGATTGTATTGACTATTGAATAACTTATGGTTAAAGCTCCTAAAATAAAATGAGATTTTCTTTGTTCATGTTTTTGTTGTGAAACTAAGCACCAGGCAATCTATTGAGTTTACACTGTTTGGGTCGAGTGGATTAGGAGGGAAAGGAAAAAACATCCTCAAACCCAGCTGTACATGCACCACTCTCTTATGAAATATGGATCGATTAAGCAGATGCCAGTATCACATGTGATATGGTTCTGTTCATATGTTAAAGATTATGGTACTGAGTCTTCATCAGTCCACAATCCTATGTTTATGGACTTTCCAGTTTATCATAAATCAATAATGTATTCTAGTGAAACAAGTGAAAAGTTCGTTAAAATAGAGAAGAAAACCATTACATTAAAACAGCATGACTTAGGAATCTTTAAAGTTCCTTACTGTAGATATTTTCCATTATAAAAGCCTGGTTTTAACTTTGACTTCATTAATTTCAGTCAGAAGCTGGGAAAAAGCTTCCTTTCATCCTTGTCATAAATCTCCAGGTATGCGTGTGGATGTTAATGTCTTCAAACCTCTTCTTATTTGATGCATTTCTAAAATTAACACTCAGTACACTAAAAATATGCTGTACCATTTTCGATCATATGAGAATTTGATGTGGAAAAAGATGATTTCTCAGCATTGTCTGAAATCACAAGTGGTGTACATGGTAAACATGTAAAGTTTAAATAGAAAATTAGTTGGTTTGGTTACAAAATTCATGTTTGAGTTTCCAACTAGTTTATGGTGAATTGAACTCTTCCAAATGAAACTCTGCCACTCTTTTAAACAGTGAACAAGAAGTAGGCCTTTATGTAATAGAGACAATAAGTTTTGGTGATAACGAAAATTGGTGATGCATTATGGATGACACTGAAAAGCCATTCCTATATCTCGAGACATTCTAAGTCATTTACTGTGACCAGGAGATAGGCCTTTACATAATAGAGAATGAAAATGTCAGGTGATGATGGAAACTATAGATCCATTATGAATGGTACTAAGATACATCACTCTTTTTTATCTTACATCTTCCCATGCTACGACCTTTGTTACATCCTTTTAATGGTTTTTATCTGTTTCAGGTCCCAGCTAAACCAAACTACAGTTTGGTTCTCTACTATGCTTCTGACAGGCCTGTAAAGAAAAATTCTTTGTTGGGTAAATTTGTAGACGGGACTGATATGTTCAGGGATTCAAGATTCAAACTAATTCCCAGCATTGTTGAGGTACGACCTATGAATTATAAACATACATTTGTGAAACCGTACAAGTCACACAGCTAATGCTTCATAAATATATATAGGGATATTGGATGGTCAAGCGTGCTGTTGGAACAAAAGCATGTTTACTGGGTAAAGCTGTAACCTGCAATTACCTCAGACAAGATAATTTTCTGGAGGTTATACTTTCCCCTTGTCCCTTGCTTTGCTTCTCATAGAATTATTACTGTTGGATCACTGTACTACTACTACTACTACTGTTTGGAGCTTTTTCAGGGATACGATAACATATTTGCAATAGTAGATAGCCCTAGGAGAAGAAAGAGATTATGAGGCTCTAAATGAAGAATACCAGTTTTAAGCTTTAATATCCGGTACTAATATAAGAATGTTGTCTCAAGAATAAGCAAAACTGGCACTCCCTTTGTGCAACTTTAACCAAATCTAAATCACCTTTTGAGTTTTGAGCCATAGAACCCTGGTATTGGAAAACCTAAGCTCTTACCTAGTATCCCAACCACTCTTCAAATATCCCCTTCATTGTTTACATTCGAACTCTAGCATTTCAGCATGTGCATCGGCAAGATTCATCGACTTTGTTAGCTACTTGTATTCCCTTTAAATTTTACAGTGCTGAGACCCGTTCTTTAATTTGCAGATTGATGTGGATATCGGATCATCTTCTGTGGCAAGGGGTGTCATCGGGCTTGTCCTTGGATACATTACTAGCCTCATTGTTGATCTAGCAATTTTGATTGAGGTTGGTGCATTTCTAGAATTGATACTATACTAATAATAAGATAAAGGTATGAAGTTAATATTGACATATCCACTTTGTTAATGTTTTATAGGGAAGGGAAGAGGATGAGTTACCTGAGTACATCCTTGGAACTGTTCGATTAAACCGCGTGAAGCCCGAAACCGCTAAACATTTTGAGGTCTGAGGGTTTTGTAATAATATTGTTTTGTATCTCATCTCATGATTCATCTTCATTGGGAAGAAATAGAAATAGAGCTTCATCAGGTTCTGCTGCTAACTTGAATAATGTATCATACTTATGTGATGTGAGTGAACAGATATATATATACTTTCCATTCTTCAACATTTCACAGAATTTATAGCAATTTTCATCTTTAACTCTTCTGTCAAATTACTCACCCAGATCAGGTCTGTGATATTCAGATAGGCTTATATAAATATACGGGAAGGAGGGTATTGTGTCTTCTTCAATATCCTCTCGTAAATTAATTTTGTGCTGGTAACATTTTAACTTAAGTTTTACAATATATGTGTTATCAGATTAATAGAATAAAGGATGGTAGATTAAAACACGTTGGTAATGATAGAATCCAACGGATATCCGATGCGCCGCCCCGATCGGAATGGAGGAACCTAAAAAAAATGGGTACAGGTTCAGATTCAGGTTTTTGAGCGGATGCGAGGCGACACCAAACCGACCCGCACGCAATACAATTTTGAAAATAATAATAATTCTATAATTAATTTTTATTCTAACTAAACCTAACCCTACCCGGTTAATTTCTATGCTTGAGATATTTATTTTTGAGTTGGTGAGTTGATTTGCTTAAAAATCATAATTGTTGTTTTTTAAAATATTAATTGCTTTAGGGTCGTGGATTGGGTGTTGAGGGATCCCCATACCCATTGGGTTTTGAGTGGGCCAATACCCATAGAGAATGAGCGGGTCGGATTCGGGTTTGGCGAAATCCACTCCGTTCTTATTCCTATATGGGATCAGATTGGCCGGAATAAAATCAGACTCTTTGTTCTCTTATTTTTGGAACCTTACCAAAACCATTATATGGGAACCTGTTCGATTTTGACCTTGGTTCTTTGATTCGGTTTTTCAATTTTATCTAGTTGAAATCAATTGATTTTCGATTTCAATTAAAACTCATTTTATAGATCGAATTAAATGAAATTGAGTTTGATTTTCAGCTAAAAGGTTTGAGTTTGCAATTATAGAAAATGATAACGAAAATTGAACGATAAAATTTCATTATTACAACCTAGTCAAATTATAAAGTTTGCAAACAAAATAACAGTAAAAGATAAATAATGTACGTAAGTGGACAAGAGGTGGACATATGACAACACAAACCAGTTTTATTCTTATCGGTTAACCCACAGTTCAAAGGTTTAAGAACCAAAACGAATCAGAATTGAACTGGACTGAATGGTTCTCTCAAATTCTATATAAAAACCGACTCATTAACAACAGTTCTCAATTTTTCAGTTATAATTCGGCTTAATTCTCGATTCAAGACTATTTCCAGGTCCAAAATACCCACCCCTACCGCCGAAAACAAGACCCTAACCCGGCCTAAAATGGGAGGGGTAAAATCGTAATTGTAGGATGGAAGAAAATGTAAGATTATATTGTTCAATGTTCAATAACTTGAATTCTCTCCTCTTCTCTTACCCTTGGCTCTCACCAAAAGAGTTGATAAACTGAAATTGGTTCACAATTGTATCTGGAGCTAGAGAGATGCTACAGCTGAGCCCTAACCCTAGCTGTACCAGCACTAGTACACTTCTCTCCCATTTGAAATCGCCACCGTTCTATGGCGGTCCCAGAAGAACCAGAACCGCCGTGTCGCCGCGGTTTTCAGCTCCGCCTCTAGTTCGAGCTCTCTCCAACTCTCCACCTTCTCTCAGGTCACTTCCACTCCTTCCATCATTTCTCTGTAAATCGACCTCTCTCGCTTACCATTCTCGATTTTTACTTACAGATATGCAGTGCTCGGCGCTGGCTTTGCCGGTCTCTCTGTTGCTTGGCATTTGCTAAATGTACACACCCTTTTTTCCTGAATAAGCTGTGTTACTATAAATTTTCTATTTTTCCTTATTAAAAAGCTATTTTTGTTTGTGGGTATTGTGTTTGTTACAGCATAGTCCCAAGGAGATGAATTTGCATATTGATATGTATGATGAAGTTGGTATTGGTGGAGGGGCTTCTGGGGTTTCTGGAGGACTCCTTCATCCTTATTCCCCAAAAGGTTGATATCACCATCCTCTAATGTGCCCTAATCTTGTTTGTCTGTATCATTGAATTGAATTCATGTTTCTGCTCTGTATCAATTTCACACTTATGTATGTATATCAATTCACTCCCAAAATTGGGTTGTTTTTTTATTTTTATTTTCTGGCGTTATTTTTTTATTTGAACTCTAGCAGCTAAACTTCTTTGGCAGGGCCATGATTGCTGGAAAGAATGTTTGAAGCTTTTGAGTGTTGCGGAAGCAGCAGTTGGGTTCAATGCATCGAATGGTGAAGTTGAAGAGTCGAGTCAAAACCTGGATGAGTTCATAGTGAGGAGAAGGTTTGTTCTATACTTCAGTCCCATGTTTTCTTTTTGTTGCTGAACATGGTCTTCTTGTCTGTTTTCATCACCAAATCCTTTGCATATGATACTAGGATTGCTGTTAGTATTGTTGGTCTGAATTTGAAATTAAGTAGAATATGGTGCAATTTTTTGAAGTCAAAATAAATTCAAGAGTCCTTTGTTATCTTATGTGTTAACTGTTATCCATGCCTTTCCTTTCACAGTTCAATTCATATGGTCAACCAAGCAATAAACACTGTCTTTGCTGATAAAAAAAACTCATATGATCAAATTATGGTCAATAGTTCATCAACTAATGCTTATGATGCAACTTACTAATGGCAGGGGAATCTTGAGACCGGCAACAAGCATGAAGAATTTGGATATACTGAATGACGTAATTCCCTTTGCCCCCTCCCAACTTGAATAATAACTCTACTGCTATGAAGCACGTGCACATCTCCCAATGAGACCTACTGGGTACGGGTACTTCTTGGGTACTCCTAGATATTTGCTGGGCACATACCAAACAAGTTTGAGCAGTGTTTTTACCATGGCAATATAGATCAGGGACATGATAGTGTGATTTTGTCACCTTATAAATTATGTTTGGTGCATCTTTATGTGTGTTTTTCTTATGCTTTTACTTGAGACATGTTTAGCTTCGGTGCTTTGATGATTGTGGTGCATTATATCATTTCATATACATAATTTTAATGTATTTGGTTTAGAACATATATTAAATATTCTTACAAAACTAATACCCTTACGTACCTGTACCTAGATATTCTGGAAAATTAACGGACCTTTTGCTCGTGCTTCATAGCTCTACTGATAAGTCTGATATGATATCTGGTTTTTATAGTTGGTATCTTTTTCTTGCCCTTATTAGAATGCTCAAAACTACCTTGCCAGTTGTAGAATAGAGATCATGGATACAGATGCTGCTCGGAAATTAATTCCCCATTTGCACGTACCTTTCAACTCGGCCTTTTATATGCCTGAAGCTGTGAATATCAATCCTCAACGCTATCTCCAGGTTTGAAGAACTGAAAGATTGGCTAATATGTTAAGCACACGTTCACTTGCTATTCTATTACTATATTTTCCTTTTGATATCATGTAGGCACTCTTCTTAGCATGTGAAAACTTAGTGAAAGAACTTTCAACCTCAGGCTTTGGAGTCAAAAAGTTATGCTTGCACCAGAAAGCTGTTCACGAGCTCCTTGAATTAGAAGGTAATAACCATTTCTCCATTTTGGCTGATAGAAATTCAGGTTGTACTATTTAACTTTCAGAGGCTAAATGTGGAGTAACTGACGGTTTTGGTTGTAAATTGTGGTTGTATTTATATAGATCATTAGTATAAGAAATAAATAAGTTTCAGTCAAAATTTACAATAATGCTAGGGAGACGACAGCTGAAAATTTTGTATTTGTAATTAACGTCTGAAGAATGGATATAATCCTTAAGAGACCAGGGATCCCGCAAGATAAGAAAGATAATTTAAATTCTATATTTGGTATGTCTGGAATTCAGAGCATTTACCATTAAGGATGATATACATTAATTGCATTTTACTCATTTCAGGAGACTATGATGCTGTGGTAATTTGCTTAGGTGCCAAAGCAGACATGCTTCCAGAGCTCTCTGGGAGACTTCCTTTGAGGACCTGCAGAGGTGTCGTCGCTCACCTTCAGCTGCCTGATGAGATAGGGTAAGACTTTTCTTACTCTCTGGGTGCCATGTGGACACTTAATATATAGTGAAGAGATTCATGGATGTATTTGGATAAGTAATTATCACTTCCATAGCAATAATAGTGGAGCTATGGCTGCTTACAATATATAAAGGCCTGGGATTTTATTTAGTTACTAGCTTAATTGCATTCTGCTCCAACTCTTAAAAACTTACCCACTCTGGTCATGGAGATCAGCATAGAGGATCTGAAATTCTGGCCCATCCATAAATCCATGACATGAGGGTGGATACTACTACTCGTGGAAATCAAAAGAGTTGGATTGTGAACTTTGCTCTCCATCTAGGTTGATTTGGAGATAATTTTGGTTATGACATTTGCCTAATTGCCTCGTGTATCTATAGGTGACCCATGTAAATATATTTCATTTCTGCTAACCCCATTTTCTCGAATCCCATGTCTCAGGGAAGAATATCAGGATCACGGCCCCTCAATTCTGTCTGATGCATGGCTTGCAGTCCAGGGGCCTCGCAGCCTGTACATGGGATCAACGTGGGACTGGAAATCAAGAAACTCTTCCCCAAACGTCCCCGAAGAAGAGGCTTCAAAAGCTCTCCAAGAGCTTCTCCCAAAGGCATCTACTATCTACCCAAATATAAAGAATTGGACCTTCACCGGAGCAAGGGCAGGTCTTAGGGCAATGCCACCACTCACTCCCAATGGATCACTCCCTCTTTTGGGCTGCATTGATGGCATCTTACGAAAAAAACACAATTCTAAGTATTGGTTATTCGGAGGACTTGGTGCAAGGGGATTGCTGTACCATGGTTGGCTAGGAAAACTCTTGGCACTTGCTGTGCTTTCCTGTAACGAAGAGTCAATCCCTCCCGAACTAACCTCGTGGAAGAATAATCGATGAGAGAAAATAATTGCAGGATAGTATTGTAATCGTTGTTGTACGTTCATGTTTACTTGCAGTAAATCAGATGCAATGCAGTTGATATATCTTTTACTATCTGAAACAGAATTCAAATACAAGCAATGTAGTTTTGCTACAATTACATGAACTGCTTAACAAAACAGGTGTTGCAGCAATTTTTGAGCACAATGCAAAACAAACTGTGAAGCTCTAGTTGGTTGAAATAAACAAATAAAATTATGTATTTTTAAACTGCTACAAGTTTATTCTCTGTCCTTTCTGTAAAATTTAAGAACTAGAAATCAGCTAAAACAAGAGGATGAAGAAGAAGCTAAAGTTTAATTTAATGCTACAATCTTGTTAACCAAAGAAAATAAAATAAAAATATCTCCTTCCTTTGCCTTTTCATGCCTATCTTTAATTTTTACACATTTTTAAAAATTAGTGTTCAGCTTTGCCTTCATATGGATGATTTAGTAACTATACTGTTACTTTCACAATGTCCATTCGCCTATATTTCTCCATTGAATCGCCATCTATCCTCCAACCTTGAAGCTCTGCACAGATCCAACACCACCAGTTGGCTTAACTTCCCCAAAAAATAAAAACTGATAAATTTAGAGATCAAGATGAGTTTGTACCTTGCAATATCAGACAGCCTCAAGAACATTGTTCATCCCTCTTTCTACATCTATAACTCTACCGTGTCCAAGGCCAGGCCGCAGTGTCGGATTTGTGCCTTCCCCGACCTCCATTGACCTCAACCCGATGCCTATCATCACGAGCGAAGCTCATAGAGGAGGTTGAGGACACTTGGCAATTCTGCAATTCTATGGGATCAAGGTAATGAAGAAGAAGAACTCATTCTCGACCCTCAACTTGCGAACAAAGAGTAATCCAAGGACCTCCCACGGGTTTCCTTAGGCTCTCGCTGCCGCTGTCTTGTCCTCGCCTTCATTGTTTGGCCAGAAGCGAGTGCAGCTCTCTCTTCAGGATCTCGCTCACTGTATTAATTTAAGGTCACCTTATGCTGCATCAACTTGTTGCTGAGTTGCGTGACAAGATGGAGTGGATGATGAACTTGAGGACGTCAAGAGGGATGTAGGCGATGATGGTGAAGCCCCAGATGAGGCCTGCCCATCCCCACCCTATCCCTTGAATACCCGCAAATTTCCAGCTCGCGTACACTGTGATCAGCGTAGCCACCTGAACCAAGATGAAAAGTTTAGAGGAATTGTAATTGTAAGGAGATGGAGGAGCAAGAATATGTAGTGACCAGTTGAGCTATGAGGAAGGCAGCGAAGAGCATGGAGCCAGGGCGCTCCATGAAGGACCAGCCTCGTGACCTCGTTACGAATATCAGTGCTTGGCTTATGATGCTCACTTGCAGGTACAGAGCCGCTGTCAGCTCGTCTTCGCTCCCACTTATCACCCTCACCCCAAATTCTTCCTGCAAATTCAGGTTGCAATGGAAAAGTTCAGTTCACTAAACATCACTTCTGTTAAAGTCCAATCCACCTCACTGAAGTTCATAGATGAGTGTTCATCAAGCAGAAATATGATCCACATTTATGTACTTTTTTTTGCTTAGCGAAAAGAAAATTTTTTATTGACGAAACCAACTAAAGCTTCCAAAGAAGAAACAAAAGTCAGCTAAATACATCAACAAAAGAGAAGAGTCATATTTATGTACTTGGAACTTAGACACTCATGTTCATGTATATGCCACTTGCCAGATTGAGATTCACGCATGTAAGACTATGCACTTAGAATAAAGAAAAACAAATGGGTCGTTAGCATATGTGTGTGTAGATCGAAGAAACACCTTGTTATGATATCATGTCAAAGCTTGACGTTCCTTTAAGCTAACACTTCACAGGCCATGGTCATTTCTATTGTGATTGTTCCATGTGCACAATCTCACATACACATACGTAACTCTCAATATGATTAGGGATGACAAACATTCCGTGCCTGACGGATTTTTCAAGCCCCGACTGAGTCTGGTCGGGCAGAAAAAACCCATTTCCTAGTCATTCCCAAATACGACCAACACGAAAATGTCAGATTTTCTCATATTATGTGCATACCACCACTTAATAAACGTTTTGAGACCTCTCCACCTGTGTTTTAGTCTTATAGGTGGATTGAATTATATATTTTTCTTATGGGGTTTGGTTAGGTTCACTTACCGAGAAGAAATTGGACTGTACAAGCCAGAAGAAGAGCACAGACACAAGAGCCATGTAGGTTCCAAGAACAACACCAGTGACAAAGATTTCTTCAAGCTTCCAAGAATCAGGCAGAGGAGAGGGCTTCACATTGTCAGTGGAGATGGTCATGATGGTCCCGTCGTTCAACACGGCAATGATGAGAATCATGAAGGGCGAGAAGTTGAATCTCCATATGATAACAAGGAGCATGAAGCCGAGAACGATCCGGATCGTGATGGACACTGCGTAGATGGTGTAGTTCTTCATCCTCTGGAAGATTTCTCTGCTCGTCAACACTGCGGTCACGATCACGCTCAGCCCTGGCTCTGTCAGCACTATGTCCGACGCGCTCCTGGCCGCGTCTGTCGCATCCGCCACCGCAATTCCAATGTCGGCCTTCTTGAGTGCCGGAGCGTCGTTGACTCCATCTCCAGTCATTCCTACTATGTGGTTCCTCTCTTGCAGCCTCTTGACGATTTCGTACTTGTGCTCTGCAGCATGGTTTGAGCTTTGTTAGAATATAGATGGAAATTTGTGCCAAAACCCGATCTACTTAACGTTCGTTACATTTGTGTCAGATTGAGAGTATTCACATCATGTGAAACTTAGTATGTGGATAACATGTGTTTTTGGTTGAAAACGAACCAGACTTTGATTCACCTAACATATCTTATGTATAAGTCAGATTGAGATGATTCCCGTCACATAGAACTCTGCACTGAAACAGCGTATGGTCTTTCAACCATGAGGTGTAACAAAGTCCAATACTATATTAGAACTTGATCGAACTAACATCTACCACGAGCATGCTAGACCGAGAAGATTCACGTTATGCAGAACCATGCACATGAAACAAAATATAGGTTTTTGGTCTACAAGGCGCAGGTGGAAAATGGATAGATCTATGATATAATACGATAACATGTTAAAACTCGATCGAAAGTTTTCTAAAGCTGTATGTGCTTTACAAACTCATTACCTGGGAAGACACCGGCAAAACCATCAGCCTTCTCGATGAGATCATCAATGGAAATGGCAGCAGTGGATTCATCATCGCCCTGGCCAAGAAGGGCGGTTGAGGGGTACATGTTTGTGCCCATTCCAAGCCTACGACCAGTCTCTATCCCAATGGCAAGTTGGTCACCTGTAATCATCTTCACACCCACACCCAACTCAATGGCCCTCCGGATTGTCTCTGCACTGTCATGCCTTGGAGGATCAAACAGAGGCAACAGACCCACAAACACCCATGGACCTCCAGGAGAGTCCTTGTTCTTCTCTGGAATAGCCTAATCACATAAACAACATCCAAATTCAATAACCCAATTCAGCTCCAATCACAATAAGCAAATCATCAAAACATCAAAACATAACACTCACTCACCTGATGAGCTATTGCTAGTGATCTAAGGCCGCGACTGGCGAAATTGTCAATGACATCAAGAGCCCTCTTCCTTTCACCTCCCTTGAGATCACACTGCTTGATTATCTGCTCAGGAGCACCCTTGCTGCTCCTAAACCAGTTCTCGTCGCTATCGAAATAAGTGATGGTGGTGCGCTTCTCCACAGGGTTAAAGGGCAAGAAATGAACCTCACTGATCCCAGCTCTGGCCAGCATGGGATCATCCAGCATCCCCACCATTGAAGCATCGATCGCGTCCTGGTTCTCGACCCTCGAAGCTCTGGCCGCGTGCAGCAACAGATCATCCCGACCCATATCACTAGCAAACACCTAGTACACAAAAAGTATCCATCTTTGATTCAATACACAAAAATGAAATACCTTAACAATGTCATAGAACTTAAAGCACAAGACAGACCTCAACGAGGCTCTTGTCGACCGAGAGCTTGTTGAGGGTGAGAGTGCCGGTTTTGTCACTGCAGAGGACATCCATGCCTGCCATCTCCTCAATGGCGGTCATTCTCTTCGTGATGGCGCCTTGCTTGGAGAGGCCATGAGACCCAATAGCCATAGTTACTGACAGAACCGTTGGCATGGCTATGGGGATGCCTCCAATGAGGAGGACCAACAAATTGTCAATGCCGACTCTGTAGGGCACTCCTTGGATTGGGAACATCACCACTACCTCTATCAACACTCCCACCCCAATTGAGCATATGCAGAAGTTTCCTATCGATGTCAACACCTAACCCAAATCAACATTACCCAATTCAGCTCACAAAAATTAACAATCAGATAAAATTGCAAGAAAGTGCCTTGTTGTTTATGTTGTATGACATTTTTGCAAGAATTTGTCTTGTTATGTGTTAATGGCTAAAATGTGTTCTTATGTTTTAATTCTTTTACAAAATGTATAAATATTTTATAAAATGACGAAATTATCCTTGAAATTAAAAATTATTTTTTTCATAACATGATTATAAAAAATAATTTGATCAAAAAATTAAATTACAAACTTTATTATGCAAGTTTTAATTAGAAGATAAAAGTAAAAAGACTTTTTAAAATACTTATTTAAAAAAAATAATTTTTAACTATGGGCAATTCCATCATTTTATAAAGAAAATACACATTTAATAAAACAACTCATCACATTTTTGCCATTAACATAGATCATAACACATTCTTACAAAAAATGTCATACACAACATGCACTTTTTTGTAACTTTCCCAATTAACAAACCCTGGGGAAAATCATCGAACACTTGGTGTGCATTGTGAGAAAAGGACAATTCGGAAAAACCCATTACCTGTTGGAAGTGGCCGACGTTGTTGGTGGTGTCGACGAGGTGAGCGGCCTTGCCGAAGAAGGTGTTGACGCCGGTGGCGATGACGAGAACGTCGATCTCGCCCTGCTTGCAGGTGGAGCCCGAGTACACTGCCTCGCCGGGGTTTTTGGTCACCGGCAGGGACTCGCCGGTGAGGGCGGACTGGTCGATCTTGAGAGGGTCTCCTTCCAGGAGACGGCCGTCGGCGGGGACAATGTCGCCGAGCTTGATGCTGATGATGTCTCCGGGTACCAGAATCGCCGCATCTTCCTCACTCCATTTTCCATCCCTCAACACCTGCCAAACAAAACCACACAACTTAATGTTGAGTGTGACAAACTTTAAAGGACAACATAAGAGATTGGAAATTTTTATTAGAGATTCATATTTTTTTATAAGATGCGAGAATATTATTGCACTGAAGAAAATGTACATGACAAGAAGTAAATAAGGAAAAATAAAATTAAGGGTTGATTACAGTTTATCCCTACTAAAATGACTTCATTTACACTTTATCACGGCTAAAATAAAATTTTTATACTTTGCCCAAGCTAAAATAGTTTTTGTTTACATTTTGCCTCATTTTCGTCTGTTTCGACGTTAAATATAGGTCACGTGACATCACGTGAGAAATATAATTTTTTAAATGACACGAATACTCTCACGACATTTTGTCATTTAAGAAAATATATTTTTCACGTGATGCCACACGTGACCTATATTTAACGTCAAAACAGACGAAAATTGGGCAAAGTGTAAAAAAAACCATTTTAGCTTGGGCAAAGTGTAAAAAAACCCATTTTAGCTTGGTCTAAGTGTAAAATTTTTATTTTAGTTGTGATAAAGTGTAACTGAAGTCATTTTAATAGGGATAAATTGTAATTAACCCTAAAATTAATTGATTTATGGTCCGAATTCAATGTTTTTTTCTCATTTTATAGACAAAAACTTCAAATTTGAAATTATTAAAAGTTTAAATGAAAATCCAACAATAAACCTTAATTATTACAACCCATTGAATTATAAAATTTGTAAATAAATATTTATCTAGAACCGATTACGTTCTGGCCGGTTACTCGATAATTATGAATTTTAAAAAATCAAACTAGAATCAAATGGTTCTTTCAATTTAAGAACCGAAATCAGTACCCATGGTTCCCGATTCTCTGGTTCCAATTCGGTCCAGATCGGTCTCAAATTTCTGATCTAAAATGTCTATATAAATTGGTCTTTTGATTCATATACTCTGTACATATGACTCCAAGTCTAACATACTCTCACGTGCATATTAAATTGACAAAATTTGCATGTAGACCATAACATCTAATTTGAAATGTAAAAGCGTGTTGAAATCTTAAATCAAGTTCTGTGATAACAAATGCATCAAATAATAAACACTAGATTGTTAATTTCAATAATATTGAATAAAAAATAAAATATGTGATTAAGAAACCCATTTAAATAGCAAGCCCACACACACATATATCTATATATTTGATGGGAACCACATGTAACATTAAATGTACATACCTTGGTCTTGGGGGCAAGGGTGGCCATAAGAGCAGCAGCAGCATTACCAGCATTGTTCTCTTCAATGAAACTAATGGTAGAATTAATCAACAGCAACACGGTGATCCCAACAAAGTCCGGCCAGTCGGGCGGGCGAGCCAAAACAACCGACATGATCGCCGCAGCCTCCATCACCCAAGACAGCGGGTTCCACATAAAACCTAGGAACTTCAAAACCTTTGACTCCTCCTTCTCCTCCAACTTGTTCGCCCCGAAGCTCTGCAGCCTCCTCGATCCCTCCTCCCCCGACAACCCCTTCCCTCCACTCCTCAGCACCCAAAACACCTCCTCCATCCCTATTTTTTCCTATCAATTAATTCCACAACACCATTAATTAAATGTCACATTATATTATTTTTCAAATTTTACATAAACAATTTCACATTAATCACCAGATCCACATTCTTGCTCTTGATCTCCTCTAGGGAGACAGAGGCCATGACAAGTCACCAAGCCGAAGAAGATATATATATTTATACACAAACAAATTAAATTGAAAATTAAACTCTAAACTCTAATTAAAAGGAAAGAAAATGAATTTTTGTTTTCTGGGTTTTGATTTTAATTCTAAAAAATAAAATGAGGAAGGAGAAGGAGACGGAGACGGAGAGCCGAAACAGGGTCCCCTCTCTCCTTCTTAGCGTTTATTTTGTGACTGAAACTCTGTTTTTTTGTTGTTGTGGTTTTGGTTGTTGTGATTTATTTATGGGTGGGCCTCTTCTTTGATGATTAGCAGTTGAGGAACAACTGGGAGTGTGGGCGATCGAATCAGCGGATCGGTTTGTTTTTCCCAGAAATCTGAAGAAGCCTAGAGCTTTCTGGGTTCTCTGCTACCTTAAATATGTCATTCGGACAGTTATGTGTACGAGGATGGTTTGGAACTAACATTGGTCGTTGAGATTGTTGGGTTGACTGTGTGGTCGTGTTACACGGTCAACTTTGTGACATTCCGATTTTCTCGGCGCGTTTGTGCGATTTAGATTGGTTGGTTATAGATGTGATTGCCGTTAATTTAGGAGGTTTTTGTACCATGCGCATTTGAGTTTGGTGTTAAGTTGGTTAGTATTGTGATCTTTTTCTCCTTGGATTATTATAACTTGGTGGATATATTATGAATAAAAAAATTGTAATATTATGAACCAAAATTTAACTTTATGATTAAATTAAAATAAAAAAGTACATGCATATGCTACTAAGTAAGATTCATTTTGAACATTTTTTATTTATTGAATATTTGTCAAATTAATGATTTCACACCTATCTGATTCTGTAATGTAGCATATAAGATTATTGATAAAGGGATAACAAACACGCTTAAGTTTTTATTGAATTATATTATTTCCGCCTTTTACAACACAATTATTCTTGGGAGACTCATTTCAGGTATCATTTTGGAGTCGTTTTAGGTTATGCATTATTTGAAGAGGAAGCCCGAAAGTCAAGATAATTACATGGCTATAAAGCTCGAAATAAGCAAATTAACTTACGACAGAGTCGAATGGACTTATCTTTTGGCAGTCCTTGACGTATTGGGATTTTGCGAGAGGTGGGTGGAGCTAATTAAACAGTGTGTCGGTTGTGCGTTACATAGTGTCAAGTAGTGGTCATGAGATCGATCATATATTTATGTCGAGAGCGCTTAGACAGTGAAATCCCCTCTCTCCGTAGCTATTTAGAATGTGTGCGAAGGGGATGTCATCATTGACATCCTATCACGATGAGAGATATTGGATTCATGTCTATAAAATCGCACATGGTGCTTTCACAGTTATATTTGTAGTCAGACTTCAAAAGAAGAGGCATATAAGGTGAGGTCTTTACTTCAAGTTCTTGAGTTAGAGTCAGGTACAAAAAAGTAAATAGGGAGTAGTCATAGATTTTCTTTATTTCGAATACTTTTCATGTCGCGAGGCGGTGTGCCGATTTTTGGGAAGCGATTGTTGGGGGTACGTATATGGGATTGCCTCTTATGATGAGTCATAATAGAGATCGAATATGAATTATATATAAAGTCCAGGGTGGAAAAACGAATTGAGGGTTGGAAGGGTCTGTTCCTTTCTAGGGCAGACAAGGAGGTTATAATTAAATCAGTCCTTTAGGGCATTCTCGTTGGATAAAAGTCGAAAATTGACCATTTAATATTGTATTAACTTGTAATTGTGACAACTTAAGCTGTGATTTTGGAACACATAGACTCACCTTTGAATAATGTGAAACATGTTTACGTATTTTAGGATATGAGATCTCTCCAACGATATATCACAATTTCTAAATGGACAAGTGTGAATGAGAAATTATATCTCAAAGATGATCACTTGAAATTGTGTTGTTGAGGATTTGAGTAATGTACTCATGAGTGCTTTCGCAAAAGTGATGCTCCCATAGTGATTTCTTAAAGGTACAACACGGAAAAGATTACTATATTTTTGCAAGATCTATATAGAATCATGATTCCATAAACTTGTACAAAAACATAAAGGTAAGGCTTTCTCTCTCGCTATGAGTGGGTTGCGAGCTTGAACTCGTATGCGCTTGCATATCGTGGACAACGTGAATGCTGCAGAAATTTTAAGAGCCGGAAGCTCGCCACATTTTTGTTTGGGCCCATATTAAATCTCAATAATATTTTCGAATTAATTGTTGTCCGACGAACCAGCATCAACTGAAGGAAAATCGACCTATTCTCTCTCTTCCTATTTCAACAAGAAATTAAGACCGACACACCAACCCATTTAAGTTGAATTTGAATCTCAGATAAAAAAGTTAAATCTCACCAAAAAAAATTAACAAATTTATTTTTAGTTTTAGTTTTTTATTCTTTTAATTGTGTACTTGAAAAGTCAAATTTGTCCTCAATTTCATAATCATAATCATAATTATATCAATAATTACATAAAATTTAAAATTATACTCGAGGGCATTTTGGTCATTAATTTTTATTTATAGTTTTCGTCATATAATTGAGTTATGCGTTAACTTGTTAAACTTAAATTTTTTTTCTAAAACTTAGGTATAGTGATCTTAAAATGAGGTTTGAGCATGTACAGTAACTTGTAGTTATCCTTTTATCTTCTTTTTTTTTACTTTGTATACATCAGTCGTCAATCATATCTGAAAATTTTCTAATCAATTAAAAATATAATTAACAAGAGAAATTTAAATCTCTTGATAATTTTCTTTTAAAGAAATAAAATTGATTTCTCTTATTGCACAACTAGTCCCCAATATATTCGGGGTCAACCTTTACCACGTGTTCCTTGTTACTGCCATGTGTCGTTCGGACTCCTACCTAACAAACTCTTACACGTTATTTATTAGATCGGTAATTAACAAGATTTGGTTTTAGCTTCCTTGCGTACGTAATTAGCTTCTGACGATTTTGCCTTGAAATTTTATCCTCTTGTATTCTACCTAACAAAATACCATTCAACTCAAATATTTAATTTTGTGCTGATGTGTTATTCCTTACAACTCATAGGTGTATATAAGGGAGATTTAATATAATTCACTTTGACCAATTTACACAAATTAGTATTTTTTTCAAAGGGACACTCAACAATTTCAACCTTACATTTTTATTAGAAAAGTTGGGGGTTTAAATTTCATTCAAAAGATTGAGAGAGTTTATTAGATAGAGATTAACTATATATATATTGTAAATTAAGTTGTATCAAAATTTGCCACAATTGTACCCACTAAAATTTCAGATGCCCACTTCACTATTAAACCAACAAGAGAATTAATGACCTCTCGCGACAGACGAACTTTAAATATGATCGTGTATAATACGTTATATTTTATGTACAAATAGACGTGTAGTGTATGGCATATATACCACTCAATACACTTTTGATGAATGGTTTGTTAGGTATACAAATTATATTTGACGCTTTTGATCAATGTCTTGTCAGATATGACCATATTATTTTACCAGCGAATTAGGAAAATCCATTGTTTAGGACTGGCATTCGGGAAATTGTGTTATCGGTCTTTAACCCCTTTATCAGCATGCGGAAGGAAAATCCACATGTACTAAGATTCAAATTTTTTTTACATGTCGTTATCGACGCACATGCCGATTATTTATTATTGATATAATTATAGACTTATCCCTATGTTTGAAAAGAGAAAAAGTCAATGATTACTTGTTTGCCAGAATCAGAAATCAAAATTTTGGTAGATAAGGATCTCATAAAAACTTATTTTGGAAAATGGGTTAGATCAGGTCATTTCTCAAAAACAATATCCAAGAGCTCTGATGCTACAATTAGAATCTCGAACCTACATGTTAATGCTCACAATTTCAATAGTCATATATATATACAAAGACATGGAAGATATATCTCTCCAAAAGTTTTTAGTTCCGTTTCGGCTAACTCTCTGTCATCTTTCTTTGGTTTAGCTGCATATATACATATATAAGATTTATATCACATACAAACTTTAGTATATTTACAAAATGTCTAAACTCATGGCAGACATGAGAATTTGCGCGCACGTTCTCCACACTCAGCGCAAAAGTTCCATCCGAAGGTGACATGTGTGGAACTTTTGCGCTGAGTGTGGAACTTTTGCGACCCAGAAAATCACTGCGGGCCAACCTTCCTGGACACGTGGTGCGCGCAAATTTACATAAAACAGCGCTTGTGAGTGAGTTTGGATGGTTTGTAAAACGCACAAAATTTGTAGTGGAAGTATATATATATTCCTAATGATCCTAATTTTTCCAATTATGAAGTCCGTTCAAGGTTAATATTTCTCCAACTAAATGAAAGTACTCAAATTAAAAGTTAAAAGTAAATACTACTTATGAAGTACATTACATTCCATGCACGAGTCAACATATATTACATTCGTTCATCACAAGATAAAGCTTTGAGAAATTCAGTGCAAAACAAATCTCAACATGACATCAAAAAGATAAAATTAAACATTTATGAAGTATAGACAACTGTCGCCACTTGCATGAATTACTCATTCCATGCACGGGTCAACATATATTACATTCAGTTATAAGTCTATATATATATTATTCTATATATGTATATATAGAATAATAATCCGTTACAAATCATGCTTTATATTCAAACTGTTCGAAGAAGTAGAATGTTAGTACAAAATAGTAAAATGTTGTAGATCGAGTAGAATGTTTGTACAAAATGGTAGAATATTATGAACCCGAAAGTAGATCTTCTCTGTCATGTATTATATATTGGGACAACGCGCGTGCAAATTTTCAACGATCTAACAATTGTCATTGGTTTAGACGGGTTGAATACTTCATCCCATTTGTATTGGAGTTCATCCCTATACATATAGGTTACAGATCAATGTATCTCATAATAAATGAAAGTTTTCAAATTGATAGATAATTATCACCACTTGTATAAATTCCTTATTCCACGCACGGGTCAATATATATGTTACATTCATTCATCACAACATGACATCAAAAAGATTATATGCTTTCATTGACTTTGCTTCCTAGTAGATAAGCCACCATCGTCATAGCTTTTGACTCTTCCCCATTAATACACCACTATATATATATATATACATATAAGCCCTACACCATGCACCAACACATCTCCACCTCCAAACATGGCTCCACCACCAGCAACAACACTCCTCCTCCTCCTCTTCCTCCCCAATATTCTCCTCCACCTCTCCTCCGCCCAAACCACCACCGTCGTCAAGGGCATCTACTGGTTCCCCGACAGCGGCATGGGCGCGTCGGCCATAAACTCCACCCTCTTCACCCACATCTTCTGCGCCTTCGCCGACCTCGACGCCTCCACGAACCGAGTCACCATCTCCCCCGCCAACGCCGGCCCTTTCTCCACCTTCACACAAACCGTCCAACAAAAAAACCCCTCCGTCAAGACCCTCCTCTCCATCGGCGGCGGCAACTCCAACGCCGCCTCCTTCGCTGCCATGGCGAGCCAGGCCTCGTCGAGGAGCGCCTTCATCAGCTCGTCGATAAGCTTGGCGAGGGCCAACGGGTTTCACGGGCTCGACCTTGACTGGGAGTACCCGGGCTCGGCGGCGGAGATGGCCAACCTGGGGACGCTGGTTACGGAGTGGCGCGCGGCGGCGGCGAGCGAGGCTAGCAGCTCCGGCAGGGTGAGGTTGCTCCTCTCGGCGGCTGTTTTTTACTCCAATAATTACTATTCTCTTCTCTACCCCGTTCAGGCTATAAATAATGGGTTGGATTGGGTCAACGTTATGGCTTATGACTTCTACGGACCGGGATGGACCCCACAGGTAATGCTTGTTAATATCATGACGTTGTCTGAATCTTAAAATAAATATCTTGTTACGATAAAATTTTGTATGAGAAGTTGCACGGGCACAGTGGTTTAGTGAGCTTTTCCCTAATTTCAGGTCAGGCTTTAAGTTAGCAGTTGTCTCGTAGGATGGGTTTGGGGTATTTTAGTTGGGTCTGATAGAATTAGTAATGGGGTAGATTAAGTTTTAAAAAAAAAGAAAAAGAAAAACGACTGGCTCATGATTTAATTTAGTCGACTTTTTATACACTGAGTTTCATCAATTTTTTACTTGTGGGTATGTTTTTGATTTATTTTATGTTGGCCTGATACTTTTAGGTCAATCGATAATATTCGATGGACTGAAAAGGGTCACGTGTTTAAATTAATCGGTTTTTGGTTTTCATTTTTCTATTAGTTCTTCTGTTGTGAACTCCAATCCAAACAGATTCGATGGGTTTATTAATATGCTGTTAGAATTCTAAACCAAACTTATTTTACGACTCTGATCAGACCCCATAGGTTTACTAATATGCTGTTAGAGTCTCACGTCTGATAAGTAGATTAATATCTCGGGTGATTTTCAACTTATACCATGTATATTAGTTTTGCTATATTTGGAGTCTCGGATACGTGGATCTCAATCTGTTATGCACGTGCTGTATATATTATTACAGGTCACGGGGCCTTCGGCGGCCCTATACAACCCGGGGAACCAGCAGAGCGGAAACACCGGCATCACCTCATGGATCCAAGCCGGCCTGTCCTCCAAAAAGCTAGTCCTGGGCTTCCCATTCTACGGCTACCAGTGGCGCCTCACAAACGCCAACAACCACGGCCTCTTCGCCCCGGCCAACGGGGCTGCCGGAGACGCCCTCACCTACGGCCAGATCAAGACCTTCATCTCACAAAACAGCGCCCCAAACGTCTACAACAGCACGGTGGTGGCCAACTACTGCTACAGCGGGACCACTTGGATCGGGTTCGACGACACGCAGACCATAGCCGCCAAGGTCACGTACGCCAAGTCCAAGGCGCTGCTCGGCTACTTTGCGTGGCAAGCCGCTGCAGACAGCAACTGGGCTCTCTCTCGTCAAGCCTTTACTTCTTGGGGAACCTAGAGAGACAATATTTACCAATATGTGCTAAATAAATGATGTTATGCCTGCGGTACTATACATATTTGTTTGATCCTTATATTTACGAATAAAAGATATAGCTAATTATTATATGGGGCAATCACGCGTGTTTGAAAATTTAAATTTTAGGAAATGATATTTAAGTCTTTTCAATCTAATTCTAATAACTCATTTACTGCAAATGGTATTTTAGTCATTTCACAAATCAAAATTGTTAAAAGCTAACGAAAATGGACGGAGAGATGAAAAGTAAAACAAAAACATAATTCTTAGGTACGCGGCCAAACAAAAATAATCACCTGATAATGTCCCTATTATATATATATATATGAAGACAAAAAAATGTCAAACAGTTAATTTATTCCAAACAAGAATGGAGTTTATTAATTACCATTTTTATGACATTTCAAATGGTTCTCATAAACAGAAATGAGGGACTCGGCCATTGTGTGATTGAAGTATTGCACACTAAATAGACCAATAACTTTGTTCTTCTTTAATCTAGTCAACAAAATCGTCAAGTAAAACGGGTCACGCTACGCTAAGATCATAGTTCTGCAGACTTCGAAAGCTAATCTGTGGCAAAATTTGTCTAATCTTGTTCAATGTGTGGCAAAATGATGGGACAAGACAATCAGAAAAGCTACAACATATCTTCGTCGTTAGATTAACGTTTACTTGAAAGGGCACTCTTTTTTGGAGTGGTCGTTTACTCACTCCTTATCAATAATGTTTTAAGAAGAAGCTAGGCATTATTAGTTGAGTAAATAGTTATTCCAAATACTAGTACACAGTTTGTTGATATATATTGCCGAATTTAGAAAGTGAGGAAGAGAAGTAGGAGTGGCTGAGAGAATGAGAAATGAAAGTATTTTGGTTATTTTGTATTAAAAACTAATAGTATATATTGAAAGAAAACTGAATTGAGTAAAGTAAATCTAAATTGGGGTAATTGCAGATGTTTACTCTTAATTATCAGTTACAAACACATACCTACCTAAAGTTTTTTTTCTTGCACATGTTTACCCAAATAAATTATTTACCTGCACTGTGATAACACTGTTAGATTTTGTGATGAAAAGACCAATATATCCCTCGATTAAATACACAATTACCCAACATTCTCCATCTCTTATTCTTAAACAATAGTTGGGAAACAAAACGATACATGGCTGATTTCAAAAAC
>JAYMTP010000295.1:0-37883 GCA_036897365.1 Geranium brycei | reverse complement strand
TGAACCAAGCTAGCATGACTCTTCTTCTGGGTTACAGCTACATTCACAATATAAGAAAAGATAATCCTCAACATACACACATACACATACACATACACATACACAGTAAGAGAAATTTCAATTTCCAACTATCCCAAATCACAAACCTTGCGAATGCTTCACATTAGCCTCAGTAGCTTTTCTCTGGAACACTACTTTGCCATTTTCAACAGCAAAAACTGAGAAACGATCAGACAATTTCTTAGAACAGTACTTGGCCACAGACACTGAGGATCTAACACTAATAGTGTGGGTGATCTTGGAAGTCCCCACCACCACCTTCGCCGCGGCGTAGGTTTTTGCCTCCTCCACCAACGTTTTCTGCACAGATTTGCCTCTACACACCTTGAGCTTCAAATCAACCTGACAAATTGAAATTTCACACACCCCACACTTTCTCATCAACCAAACAGGAAAAATCAAGCACTACCCACTAATGAAACAAATCCAAACCTGTTTCAGATTGCAGAAACCTTCATACACCGCCAAAATAGAATCAAACGTCTTCACAAGACACAGCACCGACGACGTGTTCTCTAAAACACCCAAAAATTCAAAATCAACGAGCCAACAACAAAACCCAGAAACGAAAATTTTCTTCAGAACGATTTAGCAATACCTGTGGGCGTGTCGAGAACGTGAATGGCGATTACTCGATCGCCTGGCTCGGCCACTTTGACCAGAGCCCACGTCAGCAACTCCCTGCTCGGAGCGTCCATCTTCACCGCCACCAGAACCACCGCTCCACCGCCACACTCAGCGCCAACGACCTTCATGATTCGAGCCACCACCAGAGATCGATCTCAGAAAACACTGTACATTGCAGACAGAGCAAGAACAGTAGCTTCATCAATCGTTCACTCGATAGCTTTTGTATTGGGATCAGAGAAATGGCACCAAAATTAACTGTATCGTAGAAATGTTCCTCTGCTCCGCGCCCACACCGTAACTACGGCCCCCACAAATGCTACCCGCCGTCCGATGGATCAACTTGCTAATTAATGTTGCTTTGTGAGATAAGCATCGGTTTGGAAGGGGCGTGACTTGTAATAAGACGGCTATTTGTGATTTGTTTATTTTCTACGGCGGTGATTGCTGCGATGCAAAGGCTGAGATCAAGATCTGGCAGCAATATAAAGGTGTGTAATTTTCTTTAGGAAAAAAATAAACAGTTTTGGAAAGATATCAATTTGAGAAAAATATAAATATAATTTATTGAGTTGTGTAGATAAATTTTATGTGTTTTTTTTTTCATGTGTGGCTTTGTAATATCAATATGAGTGTATAAAAAAATTAAGATTATATTAAAATGACAATTATCTAGTATAATATAAAACCATCATTCAATAGTCATAAATACAATTGTCCGCCCACATGTAACTTTAGTTGTTCGGCTTTATATCAGGTTAGGTGCTATTTAATCAATAAATTCACCTTTCCTTCAAAAATAAAAAATAGTCATCAATAAAAGCATACTTGCTATTTAATTGCTAATTAATAATTTGAGTCCTAAAGATACAGATGCATCAAAAATTAATGACATATTTATTATTAGTTTTCCAAAAATATTAAAAAAACATTTGATATGAATAAATAAATAAATAATGTAACGGAAATTGTTGAGATATATTTGGTGGTTTCATCACTCATTTTCATGCTTTCACTCAAATGAATCCGTTTCTTCAAAGCATATAATTGTGATTCCAATATTAGTAATTTTATAAAGGATAGAAAATAAATAAATGAGAGATTCTATACTAATGAACATTTATTTTAATACGACAAGTACACTCCAAGTTGACGGCTTGTGAATCGAAATACTCTGCTCTTAGACTTGGCTAAGAATAGCTTTATAGTGAATCTAAAATGGATATAGATTTGTTTGATAGTATGTTTCATATAATTTACAAATCGAGTTAATATATTAGTTTAGAGTCTGTCTTACGAATAAAATTGGATTTTTCTACGCAAATTACAATTTGATGCAATCAAAAGAAGGCAACAAACTAATATACATCTAGTTTTTTGATAGGCTTGAGTTCCTCAAGTGGATACACTTTTTTGTTTTTACAGAAAAGATTTATTTTTCGTTTGAATTTCTTTAGTCAACAAGTGTATGTCTTAAATTTTATATCTAGATCCACCATTATGAAAGTTGCGTTTATGGATACAAATGTAACCGGCCATAAGAAATAATGTCCGCTTTACAGGAGAGTCCACTTGAAACATGTTAACAACATTCGCAAAAGTGTGGCGCATTTCCTTCAATAGCCATGAAGGCCAGCTGAAACTTGACATAACTCCAGCTCCTTAGTTGTAACCACATTGATCAACTTATCGACATGATTCTCTGACTCAAAGATTTTTTTATCAGTTGTAATCAACTTGATCAATATATCTTCATGGTTATTTGGTTCAATGACTTTATTCAAGTATCACTCTCTTAACGCTTGCTTATGACCATACAAGTTATTTCCCAGTTTGCACACTAGATCTTCATTCTCAACTTATTGTTTCAGATCATACAAGTTATTTCCGAATTTGCATTCCATGACTCTATTTTCAAGAGATGTCTTCTATTTGTTCTTGGTTGACTCCCACTTAACTGAGTCATGCATATGAACTGTCTTTGTGTGACAACGAGACTCACCACTCTTTGTCAGCAACAAATAATCTGGTGATAGAGAGAATCGTTCAGGTGGTTTTGAACCTTTTTTTAATTTTCTTACTTCACGTCTTCTTGTTAAGTAAACCTCTGTATGTTTATGCACATCTGAATGCACCATTTCTAGCTTCCCACCCTTAGAAGTCTTCCCCGACTATGTGAAGCTCACTTATTGTCGTTTTTTGAACACACATGGTTCATAGAAACCAACTACCATATTATTCAGTTATAGATTCTTCTTTCTCCAAGCTAGCATCTTCATTTATTTCTCCCTCTTAAGCCCAAAGCTTTGGCGCCATAGAGTTGAATGATCAGGCCCATCACTAACTGCGTTACCTTTCTTCACCGACACGTCCGTCATGTACAAAGTTTATCTTTTTTCTACCACGAGCAATAACTAAATTCCCCTTTGGTACCTTTCATGGTATTTCCCAAAGGTTACATGATATCTCAAACTATCTAACTAACTCACCGAGATCAACATTTTCTTTATGGCGAGGATATACATGATATCCTTTAACATCCAAATCGTACCTATGGGAGCTTTGAGATTTACATCTCTTATGCCCGCAATTTTCTTTGTCTCATCATTAGCTAGATGAACTACACCTTTCATAGGTATGAAGTTCACTACTACGTCCTTACAAGGGGTAGTTTGAAAAGAAACACATGAATCCATGGTCCATGATTCGACCACTCTTTACACAACAGATCAAAGTATCATCTTCAAATTCCTCCATTGTACTCACCGAGTTGCCATTGTTAGAGTCCCACATCTGAATGAATTGGATTTGTTCACCAGCTTATATAACAATCTGGTCCTCCACCTATCAGTTTGAGCTTTTTAGGTGGTTGAGCTTCTGACATGGTATCAGAACTTGGTTCTGTCATGGACGTGACCTCCATATGTCACATGTTTCGAGGTTAAAGCCCATGGATCAGAGAGCGTTCATTCTGTACATGCCCCGCTTATCTGTTTCCACGTGCATTTCGAACCGGTTTGAACGTGAGCGGGGGTTAGAGCCCCACATCTTAATGAGCTGGATTTGTTCACCAACTTATATAACAATCTGGGCCTCCACCTATCAGCTTGAGCTTTTAGATGGCCGATCTTCTGATAGTCATGTTTGCTTTCCTTCTTCGGGTTTGTACATTGATGCTTGAAGTGACCAATTTGTTGCAATTCCAACAAGTCACATATATTCCTCGTTGTTTGGACTTCGATCTTTCTCGCCCCTTACTCTTTCCCCCTTTCAGACTCTCTACCCCTCTCTTCCACGTTCAACATAAAACCTGGCGATTCTCCTCAATTATTTCTTCGGATATCTTTCCCGAAAATCAAGTCTCTTACTTATTCAAACGATAGCTTAGTAGTTCCAGTTGAGCTACTAGATACTATAACGGTTCTTGACCAACTTTCAGGCAACGAAGATAACAATAATAAAGCTTGCACCTCATCATCGAATTTAATATCCACAGACACTAATCTTGATAGTATCGTATTAAATTCGTTCACATAATTAATAACACTAGTACCTTCGTTCATCTTCATATTATCCAATTGACATATCAAATAAACAATTTTTCAGACTTATTTGATAACGCCTTAATGAATCCGTTGGTAGTCTTCTTCATGGCGTTGTATGCTACATTCTTCGCCAATGTCAATCTTATCACACCCAAAGCATGTCGATCTAGCAACGCCCAGTTGCTCACACTTATCTTATTTAGTTTGGTCTCTGACAAAAGCTCGTGTAGCTTTTTCTTGTACAAATAGTCTTCTATTTGCAGCTTCCAAAATTCCGTTCATCAAACTTGTCTACTCAAACTTCCCCTTCTTCTGCCATTGCTCCCACTTGCCACGAACTAGGCTTTGATACCAGTTGTTGGATTATATAACAATGTGGAACAATTCTCTAAGAAAAGTAACCAAGAAAAATAAAGAACAATCACACAAGAACAAGTGATTTTTGTGATTTCGCAATTTGCCTATGTCCATGATCACAATACTCTCTTATTATTACTTTCAACTCATGAGTAATTTTAAGTTACAATACATGTATTTATAGTTAAAAAAAGAAGCCTTATATTTCCTAATTCCTTCTACGTTATAAAACTTATCCTAATTCTTGTACAATATGAAGTCATTTCCTAGTTCACTATCTCGATTAATTAGGACAATTATGACTTCCCCGATCAAACAGGAAAGTCTCAATAATCCAACATACTCATCCTTAAGAACTATTAAATGTTTATTGCCCATCACCAAAGAAAAAGTATAGATATAAACAAATAGTATATACTTGTTTTAAAATATTTAAACCATCATTTTTAAAGATATGAATATTAGATCATTCAGTAGAATATACAATGAGAAAAGTATTGAGAAAATTTTCAATTTAATCTTAAATATATTTGATGCTCTTTATAATATTTTTTTCGGAATAATTTTATACCACTATAATTTTGATGAGGATTGCTAAAATATAATCAAACCAATCTGAAAAATAGTCGAATCGAATCGAAATGAACTAAATTGATTCGGTTTAAAATCAAACCAAATTGACTTTATCGACTTAGATTTAGTTTACAAAATGAGAATCAATAAAAAAATTGAACTGAATCGAAAATTAGTTGATTTGGACACGTGTCTTATTTTAAGTAATCGGTCTTTACTAATTAGACCTAAAAAACTGAACTAACAAAAAATGAGTCACGACCGGCCCAAAATATGAGAATTCCATAAAAATTAGTTTTAAAAAATTTAACCTAAACCGATAAGTTAAACAATAAATAAAACGGTCTAAAGTATGAGAATTCAGAAAATTTGGTTCATAAAATCAAATAAAATCCAACTAGAAACTGAATTAAATTCCATGGATTATTTATTTATTTTCTTAAACCGAACTGATCGGTTCGGTTCAAAATATTATTTGTTTTTGGAAGCAAACCTGAATTATAGATGTGGGGTTTTGTGGATGCCATTTTTCAAAACATTGTTACTTGTTAAAACAAACAAATAAATAAAATATACAGCCTTGTCCTTTGCATCTGTTTGGGCCAAGTTTGGGCTAAGCCCAAATCTATGATTTCCAAATTTATCCGCAATAGAATGAGACCATTGACCGGTAACGTAGCCTTGGGCCTGAACAACCGTTTTTGGTACCATTTTCTTTTCGATTTTCCCGGAAAATTAAATAGAACAATGAACGCAAATTTTCTCGAGAACAAAGAGAGCTGGGAAATCATAATTCGAAAAGAAAAATGGAAGGAGAAGTTATTATTATCGAATAGGAAAATAGGGATTTGTTCAATTTTTATCATCAGATGCAGTCAATTGCCAATATGGATTTATCAATACAGTAACAAAAATGGGTAAAATTCGAAGGTCCATCACGCTAACTGAATGTGAGAGATTAGAAATTAGTGTAAATTCTCTCATTTTCTGTTACAAATTTCCCAGGAAAACGCAGAGCTCAGCTCAGCGCGCTAATCGCATTTTCTTTTTGATTGTGAGACTCTGATTATGATTCTTCCCGTAAATCTCTTCTTCTTCACGGTCTAATCCTCAATCTCAATCTCAATCTGCCCTAGCAGTCCTTTCATATTCAGCAATTCCCTTCTTGATCTCCTCTCATTGTTGCTCTCATTCGATGCTTCTCACTTCTGTTAATATTAAACCCTAAACTGATTCAGAGACCACTCAGCTTTCGAATTCAGAGTTCAATTGATGGAGGCTGGTAAGAGCAGTTGTGGTGGTGGAGGTGAAGCTTCTTCTTCATCGTCGAAGCCTGCTAGTATTTGTTACAGCTATGGTGGTAGGGTGGTGTTCGATATTGAGCTCACACCCGGTGAGACCACAATTGTTTCATGGAAGAAGCTCGTCAGAGACGCAAATAAGGCTAAGCCTCCTCCTCCAGCTCCTTCTTCCTTGCCTCTCGCTGTTGCTCAGCTAAACCCAGTTGCTGTGGTAAATTTTTTTTCGAAACCCACTTGTTTGAACTGTTTTATGAATGCAATACCAACTGGGATTTGGCTGGAATTGTACTTCATGTTTCTACCATTTTGTGTGCATTGGATGTGTTCAGGGTTGATACATTTGTGTCCTGACAATTGAATGCAAGTTATGCTTTTTGGAGTTAACATTTGTGATTTGAAAGTGTTATAATTTTTATTGCACTTAATGCCACTTTCTTACCGAATCAAGCTTTATTTACACGTCTACCTGTTAGCAGGTTGATGATGGACAGTAAGTTCTTGTTATAAAATGTTAATGAATTGTGATCTGTGATCGACAGTGTATTTGAAGTGTTACTCGTGTACACGTTTCTGGAGTGGAATGCAAAATGCCATTTATGCTCATGCTTGTGATGCTTATTTTTGTATATGGTTTCTCAGTCCTACTTGATTAGTTAGTCGATTCAGTACCAGGGGATGTGAAATGTAATGGTTTTTAGTTTTGTTTCTAACTTATTTCAACTCCTATGGATCATGTGCTATATACATTGTGCTGACTTTACCTTAGATGACAGGATTGATAATTATGATGATTGAACTGTTGTGATAACTACAGTTGTAATCTATAGTGATGCAATTTAATGAAACTGGGAATTCATCCTTTCCCATTTATGGTTACGATTGAAAATCTACTATAATATCCAAAATGAGATACTGCCCTTTTGTGTGACAAAGTTCATCAATACTCTCCATTTACAAGTATGCACAAAAGTTCATCAATTGTCATGGAAATACATGTATGAATGGGTTATGTTTTCCAAGTCCAGGCTTATGTACTTGAATAGCAATTGTTTTTTTTTTGGTACCATTTGGATCTTAGGGAATGCACAATTCATGTTCTAGAAGTTTACATGAATGCAAACACAACCTACCCATATGCACTATGTAATGTTGTATCTCAAATGCAATTCTGAGTCTTCATATTATCATTTTCTAGTCTTCCTTGGGAGGGCTTTGACAAGTATAATTTTCTGTATATGCTTATGTAGGACCAAGTTACTGAATCCAAACCTGAGGACGCACCCCCTTCAAATCGTTTCAGTGCCGTTGTTGAGAAGATTGAGCGACTCTATGTGGTATATAACTTCAACCTTAAAACTTAAAGGTCAATCAGATTAGTTTTCGAGTTTAGAATTTTTTTATTTTTTCAATGAAAGTCTATTGTGTTAGTACTTGACATAACTGTAAGTTATGTGTCTCTCTACCCAGGTCTCCCAAATCGAACAGATCTAATAAATGCTTTATCTTTTTCCTGGAGTTCTAATAATGTGAATATCTGTATTATGAAAACCCTTCACTCTATTGGCCTTGAGTTCTGTAGTTTTGATAATATGTTGCTCAACCACATCACAACTGTTTGTCAGTCTGTGATTTATGCTATGTCTATTGACGCATTAAACTTCATCTAAACACTCCCTACCTTTGATGCTCAATTATAAGCTTATACATGTTATGTGGGCCTTGTGGATTGTGATGACATTATTTTCAGGGCAAGCAAAGTAGTGATGAAGAAGAACTTGATGATGTTCCCGATGACGATCAGTATGACACAGAGGATTCTTTTATAGATGATACCGAGCTGGTTGGTGTTGGTGTTTCCATTTTTTTTCTATTGCTATTTTTCGTTTTACTAATGCTAATGACAGCATCAATAAAAGAGACTGTTAGTGATTCTTCAATTTTTTAAATTTCATTGTGCTTCATTTCATTTACAGGGTTCCACACAATGACTTTCCCAATGCCTTTATTCGGCAATGTCCTTGTCAGCTTGATGTGTTTTATCTGAATATGCAGGATGAGTATTTCCAAGTTGACAAGGAAACTACCAAGCATAATGGATTCTTTGTGAATAAGGGGAAGTTGGAGCACATGTGAGTTATTTGTGCCTATTCTTGTTAACAATCTTGAGCTGTTCGAATTTATCAAACTTGTTGAAGTTTCATGTACTAACATTGAATTTTGATATAACATTAATGGGTACTTTATAAGGATACATGCTCTTTTCTAATATATTAGAACCTTTATAAATCTGGATAAATTCACAGATCTAAAGCATGTATAGATGTTCTAATTACCGGACACTCATATTTGGTACAATTTTTCTATAATTTTGCAGTCATACATTGGTTTTAATTGTAGGCATGGCTTGATTTTACGATCCTGTTGTGAATGGAGGTATTGTTAGATTGTTAAGAGTTTCCAGCTAATTGATAAAGTAATATGCATGATAGATATTGCATTCACACATTCACATAAATTAGGCATATGAATTACCTGGTATGACTGTATATTTGCTAAATGTTAGATGGCTTGAAATATAAAACACTGGAATTTGCTTTGACGCTGCTTCGAATATGAGGAAACCTGACATATAAAGGACTAAACGATGCTATTCTTACATCTCCATCTCATTCTCGTAACTTTATTTCCTAGCTTGCATGGCAAGAATTTTTTTAGTCAGCTGACAAGTGTTTTATGAAGAAAGAAGAGTCAGTTCCCAGGGAGGGAACTAAAACTCAAAAGGCTAACAAGGAAATTTAAAACGATGAAACGTACAACAATTCCCACATTGCAAGTGAAAGAATTTGACCCGTGAACATTTCCAGAAATTTACTCAGTTTGTTTATGTATTTATGAGTCATGATGTGCCTTTCCCCGTTCAAGGAAGATACTAAGTACCATCGGTATATTGAGGTAGTTATTGAATGGAGGATTAGCTCTAAAAACTAATACTGTTTCTAGTTTACTGAATGAGTTGATGTCTTGAAAAAGTAGTGAAATTGGGCAGGAGGAAAAATACCTGATTAGGTTTGAGAATATCATATGCCGATAATGAAAATATTGGTGGCAAAGAATAATTTTCGCTTATCAGTTGTAATTTGTACTGTGGGCTGAATGTTAGTATATCCCCTATGTGGTTTGTGAAGTACAGTATCTGTTGCATGGATTTTCCTTGGCTGAATATATCCGTCTTATATTGATGAGTACATATATGTGCATGATGCATTTCATTTTGTTCCTGGACTGAATCTTGTCTGACTTGCTTTTTTCTGAGCTTTCAGAGATGAACCTGCCTCATCAGCCAATCACCTACAAAAGAGACAGAGAAAGAAAAGGGTGAAGTCTGTAGAAGATAAAGGTAATGATGATGGACTGAATAAATATTTAAAATTAGGTCATACGAGGATGAAGATTGCTGCAAGAACTGCACATATGGCGGGGAGATCTTCTATTTCCCAGAGTTCTGTGTCTGTTGACTGTTCTATGGATGGGCAATTACAGCATTCACTGAGTGCTCCAATGGGTTCTTTGACAACCAGACCTGGCGATTGTGGAGTTAAAACTGAGCACTCTACGTATTCGAGAATCTCAATGAAGGATGATTCTGATTTTCCATTAAAAACAGACAACCGTGAAATTCAGAAGACTGCTATTACTCAGTCTAATGTGAAAGATGCAAATGAGTTCTCTAATGCTAGGTATCAGAAATATCGAGAGAAAAATGCACCGAAACAATTTCAGACTCCAGCCAAAAGATTAACGAGTGATAATGATGAACGTGAGTTCTCCACTAAAAAGCGAAAGGACAAGAATGGCAGTGACAAGTTGCCTGATCTGAATCTTCCCGTGAACAATGATTTGATGCAACAATCTGCTGTAAGTGTTAGTTTTCCCTCAAAGTCATTGGCAGAAATCGATCCATGCTATTGTCTGCAATCGTAGTCTAGAGTGTCTATCGTGCTTATAAATCACTTTTTTTTCTTTTGCAGGAATCTACCTCCATTCACTTGAAGGATGTTCCTAGTGTTAGGCCAAAGGGAACAATGCTTGAAAGGGCCCTTAGGGAGTTGGAGAAAGTTGTTGCAGAATGTGAGTTTCTCAGTTTGTTTAGGAGTTCATATTATTCATTGGTGAAAAATCTAAAGCAGCCTCACCCTAATTAAGTTTTATATGCAGCAAGACCTCAAAAAATGGAAGTTCAGGACAATGATACTTCGCCCATGGCAATCAAAAGGAGATTGCCTCGTGAAGTGAAACAAAAGCTTGCTAAAGTTGCTAGACTAGCGGTAATAGAAAGCTCTCTCTACACTGGCAATTTATTGTTTCTAATTCTGACCATTAAAAAAAATACTAACTTGGATCCTTGAGAATTTCAAACCCCTATTGGTGGCGATTGCAGCAGTCAAGCCAAGGAAAAATATCCGAGGAATTGATTAACCGCCTTATGAGCATTCTTGGCCATCTAATGCAGCTCAGAACTCTTAAGGTACTCACTGTTAATCAATTTTCTTAGTAGGAAAAGGCAGTCATATAGATATGTATTTTATTAAATTCACCCTGTTTGTTTGGCTACAGAGAAACTTGAGAGAGATGGTTTTGCTGGGATTATCAGCAAAACGAGAGAAAGCTGATAGGTTTCAACAAATTAAAACTGAAGTTCTTGAAATGCTTAAACAGCAGGAGCAGGGTCACTCAAAATCATTGGTAGGATATGGATCCCTAAACTATTTCTTATGCACTCTACAATTGGATTACAATAATCATTCCACTCCCACATGACTTATATACAATCCACTTTAGAAATAGGTAATAATTGCTTGCAAGTTATAGCATATAAACTTCAAAAAAGCGTTTCAACAATCTTTCTCTTCCTGACTTTATGAAGTTAGATCAAATTTTAAGGAGGTTCATTGATTATCTTAAAAGTTCTTTTTTAGGGTGCAATAGCATTCTAAAATACATTTGGAGCTTCTCTTGATGAACCTTGGATTCAAAGTTTTAAAATATCATTGTTGTACTATATACTAATCTGTAATTTTGACCAAGGCATCCAAGCAGCAAGATGGAGCTACAGATGATTTACAGATGGAACTTGGTGCTGAGGATAAAGGAGTTCTTAAAGGGAAAAGTAGTATTGATAATGCGATAGAGGATAAAATATGTGATCTCTATGACCTATATGTTCAGGTGCTTTTCTTAACCTTGCTGGATCTGCATATGTTTCTTGCATTTAAATCTCAATTTGGTACGGTTCTGTTTTGTTAATATTTGTCATCAATTCTTTCAGGGGATGGATGAAGATAAAGGTCCACAAATGAGGAACTTATACGTTGAGGTAGTACATATTCTCTCTCTTTTTCTTTATTGTTATCCTCCTGTTGTTTTATATTTTGTGTATGTATCATCTCACATTTCACTTTACACAGAAAAGTTGATGGGAAAAAGGTTTTGACCAAGAATAGTAATTTGATTGACATAAAAGATCTCTAATTGTTCAGTTATTGGTTTGTGTCCTTTTTCTTTCTTTATTTTTTCTTTCCAAGTGCAGTCAAGTATTAACTAAACATTAAAATATCCACTAGGTAGTGATAGTTTTTTAAGGTGGCTATAGTGCTACGTAAGATACCTCTAAATTTCGACAGGCCTACCAGTTTGAGTAAGGTCAATTAGATCAGGGAGGTCAGGAGCAACTTTTGAGAGGCTGGAAGCTTAAAATACTAGCATGTTTAATTGTGTTTACACCTAACTTCATTCTGATCTATTTCTTTAAACCATTCATGTGATTGCTTATTTCTCAACAGTTCTATATTCTTTGTATTTTGAGATGAGGTTTCTCATGTTTCACGTGCTCCTTTCAGCTTGCTGAACTGTGGCCAAATGGATCCATGGACAACAGCGGGATCAAGAGTGCAGTTGAAAGGGCAAAGGAACGGCGAAGGGCACTGTATAATAGTGAAAAGGTATGAACACTTCTCTTCTTCCTGGTGCCAGAAACCACCTTTTCCATTTAGCAGTGTCTAATGCGTACTCATAATTGATATTTTTCGTTTTTAAGATGAAGGATGTTCATAACCACGGCAAGATTTCCTTATATGTTCTGAAATTGAGACGTGGTTTATAATTATATTATCATGATGAGAAAGAACGTGCTTTGCTTTGGAAAGTGGTTCTTCCATGAAATTATTTTGCTTATAAAAAAGAAGATAAAAAAAGAGAGAAAATGTTAAAGGGAATGGATATTATGCATGACTTAGGATGTGGCCGTCTAGGAACTGAATTTCCAGAGTCATGCACGGAGCAGCACCTTCTGTTCACTGCATTAGTTGTGTTGACACCTGTATCTTCATATGAAAATCAACCTAGTGGTAAAACCAGTGTTCTAAAAATCTCTAGGCACTAGAGAGGGCCTTTTGGGGACTAATCAGGGATTAAACGGAAAATAAATCGGACTGAAGGATTAATCTGACACGTCGGGGATTTTTAGAGCACTGTGTAAAACTGTGAGAGCTGTCTTGGTATTTCATGAATAGCAGGTATACTTTGTTACGGCTTTACGGCTTACTTGAAATTGAATACAAGTGACTGAGTGAATCTTGTTTTTGATTGATCATAGTTTACGTTTGTACATATGAAGTGATCTGCACTTCACTATCTTAATTCTGGACGTATTCTGCATTCAGGTGGAAGGAAAGGTAAGGAGGAAGATTCTTCCCACGCCAAAACCAGATATTGTTCGGGGAGAATCGGTTTCAACTGGTCAGTCACTTTCGTCGTCTTTACCTTCATCCAGTGGGACGGTTTGTAACATGGATACAAACCAGCGGCCCACATCACCGGTAAGAGGGTCTGATCAGTCTCTCACAACCTCCCAAACCGATCTTCCCAAAGAAGATAAACTCGAGAACCTGACATTCCCAATGCTGAAAGAAGAAATGAAACAGCAACACCGGGAGATAGAGAAGCGAGTGAAGAAACTATCTCTAAAACCCGAAAAGGGAACTCAAAAGCCTCACAAGCAGCAGACTGCTACTACACACGTGGACGATCCAAGCAAACGACCAGCCTGACGATTGAAATCCTTGTTGCAAGCTATTAACGTCCTATTGGCGACAGGTTTCTCCTATACCTCAGTTGTTGGTTTGTCAAAATAGATAGCAATAGCATACACAATGAATCAAACCAGTTATTAGTGCTGGTTATTTAGAGGAAAGCTGTACTAATTTCAGGATCCAGAGAGGGAGGTGTCTTGATTTGTCACCCCCAACAGATTTTTTTATAATTAATTTCAATCAAGAATAGTTTTTAATTTGAGCAGGTATAGACATATATAAAGAAACTGGATTAAAAACGTGAATCTTAATCACGAGTTTGGTGTTGTCTTGCTTCATCAATAACATAGTTGAGTTGAGGCCTAAATTTTGATACATAAAAAACATGAATAGAGTATTTGCCTGCATATTCGGATATTTTGACTTGTAAATCACACCTATTACTTTCAATTTTTGTTTTCTTAAGCTGTGAATTGAATTATACTCTATAATTTGGATCATTTAGTCCAGGTGGGGGCATGCACGTGCACGAGATCATGTTAGGTTCGTCCTTAAAACAGAAGTGAGTACAATGTAGTAATGGAGAGCCATGTGATCAATGGTGCCAAATTGTACCAGAAAAAATTATGGAGTTGCAGGAAAAGATGGATGCGACCGCCATTGTTAAAATCTATCGTACCCTCATTATTTGTATATACACATGGAAGATACCATTAATTAATTAACAACTGAACTTACCTATTACAGTACTATGTAGTATTGCAGTGGGAGGTGTAAATGACGCAACTGTAAGTGAACAACTTCAAGCCAGTTAATATTAAGTCAAAAACACATAAATATATATGAAAAAATATGTGACTTTTGATATATTTTCTTTTCAAAATGTATAAATTTAAACTACAATGATGAAATCGCCCATAACATTAAAAATTAAGATTTGTATATCAATTTTTAATTAAAAAACAGTTTATCTAAAAAGTTAAATTACAAAACTAATGTTATATTATTGTATTCACGACACGTTTTTGTTATTAACAAAAATATGTTAATAAAAAGTTAAAATGAAAAAATTATAGAACGCCACGTGCACATGATGATACAAAATTATATGATACGACCCAAAAGGAGGTGCACACATGGTTTATATTACTGTAAAAAAGGTGAGACAAAAACAGAGACGATTGGCTGAATATTGATCAAGTTTTTTTCTTGTATCATGATTTGAACGGTGATGAACATGTTTAGTTCAGTACCAGAAAATGGGTCCCTCCTTGCGAGCAATCAATGGCGTTGTTTGTGCACTGACCTGTCCCCTCTTTTTCTATCCCCTACACATGCATGTACCTTCCATCCGTATAACATTTATATGATTTTCTTATAGTTGGTGAGTATAGTGATTTAATGATGGTTTAAATCATAATAGAAACTTTCTCAATACTTGTTGGGCTTCAACTCTCTTATTCTCATTACCATCCAAGTCCAACGATCTCTTATTCTCATTCCCATCCAAGTCCAACGATGCACATGTGACTTCTCTGTCACTACTATAAATGTGTGTGGCCCAACTCTTCTCTGCCATTATTCAATTTTGGAGCGAGCTCGAACAAGGTCCCATCAATTTCTTCTCTTTTTCATGGGTCTCTCCTTCTTCTTCCTTTAGATTTTGTGAACAATCTTAAAGATTGTTCTAGAATTTGGTGTGTACTAGGAACCCAGAAAAGAGCAATCTTAAAGATTGGGTTTTTGTGGGTGTGATGATGGCTGATCAAGATGTGGATGAAGTCAGTGGTCCAGTTAGGCGCATACTTCTCATCTCTGCTGGAGCTAGCCACTCTGTTGCTCTCCTTTGTAAGCTTCATCAATTTTTGTCTTGATTGAGTAAAGTAGTTATTTTTATGCTGTTTGGATGCTGAGAAAATGAGAAGATGCATACCCATTTCGAGAAAATAGGGGAAATGAGATGGGATTTTGAACTTTGGGTTTTTGTCACTGAAAAGGTGAAATCTTGCATTGTGTTGAATGCTTATTTACCTTATAACCTGATACCAGTTTGGTTGGGGAAGTATATTACTGAATATTCCTGTTGTGACTTTGGTTAGAATGAGATTGAGCTGCTCATGTGTTTGATTTAGTCATTTAGATAAAAGAACTAGATCATGGATGGTTAATGCACTGATTTTGGGTATATTTCATTTGCACAAGCCTTGAGATTCTCAAAGATTTGGGTTATGACAAAGCTGTTTCAGCTGGGGAGTTATAGAAATGGAGAACTCCAATGTCTTTGGTAATTAATATTTTTAAACTGCTGTGCTGCTCGGACCATCCAATCTATGATGTTGTAGAACCGGTGATTGCTAACTTCTAAGATTTGTTAAACGTGGTTGTATGTTAGTATTTGGTCGTTATTTTACATCATTAGTCTGATCACCTGAGTGCATGCTTTGAGTCACTAAGATTGAGTGTGAGAAAGGTATTAGTAAGTCAAATCTATCTTCTTCTAACAATTAAATGACGGCTTCATGTTGTCTTTTCCATGTATATAGGCTTAGATAGACACTTTCCAAGTTTCTTGATTGACAAGCTTATATAGAATCTTTGCCTGAAAATGTGGATTTTGTGCTATTATTTTCATGTTAATGGTCATTCTCCTTTTTTGTGCTGTTATTTTACTGAATTTACAATTAGTAATTCCATTTCTGAACTTTTTCAGATCTAATCTTGCACCTTAGTTAACTTGAATCATTCACAATTTTACAGCTGGAAATGTTGTCTGCTCTTGGGGACGAGGAGAGGACGGGCAATTAGGCCATGGGGATGCTGAAGATAGGCTTATCCCTACACAAATGAGTGCATTGGGTGACCAGGATATAGTATCGGTTATTTGTGGATCTGACCATACAATTGCATATTCTGAGTCCCGGAAGAAAGTTTATAGTTGGGGATGGTCTGTTCTCCGTCTCTTACTTTCCTTTTCCACATTTATTAATTAGAGTGTTTTTGCGCTTGAAAATTGAATTTAGTTTGCTAGAAGCTAACCAATACAAAGGTTTGTAGTATTTTTGTGTGGACTATCACATTTGAAGTAATCAGTGAACTACGTAAGCATACTACAAGATATTTCATATACGTTCTCATTTTCCGATTTTTTTTGTATATGTAGATTTATAAGGTCCCTATTTTAGCTTTCAATTATCGTTACAAAGCTTGTGATCTTTCTGCACTTTTAACTTGTCCAGGGGTGACTTTGGGAGGTTAGGACATGGAAATTCCGTAGATTTATTTACTCCTCAGCCAATAAAAGCATTACATGGTCTGAAGATAAAGCAAATTGCTTGTGGGGACAGCCATTGCTTAGCAGTGACCTTTGACGGCAAGGTCCAGAGGTTGGTCATCGTCTTAAATTTCCATTTAGTTGTTAGATAAAATATATGCTCTCATATGCTATTGTGTTATGGTAGTTGGGGGAGGAATCAAAATGGGCAGCTTGGTCTTGCCACCACTGAGGATTCCCTCGTGCCACAAAAAATACAAGCTTTTGAGGTACTTTTGGTCGCTTCATTATTTTCATGAGAGGCATTCACTCAAGTGCTCTATACTTCTTCATATCGAACTATCAAGTACTCTCATCTCTATTCATTGTCTGTGTGCCTGCGCGTGTTATGTTTAAGGACTTCATAGCTTCATATTTTTCTTGCCACCTACAATAGGTTTTCATACCGAGTAAAGGGCAAGATTTTTATGCATAGTTGGAATATGCATTTTGTTTGGGTATAATGTCATAGAGGTGCTTTATTACAATGGTCCATTCCTTATTATAGTTCTCGTGTCCTCTGTAGGGAATACCGATCAGAATGGTAGCTGCAGGAGCTGAACATTCGGCTGCAGTGACGGAAGATGGAAAGCTCTACGGATGGGGCTGGGGTCGGTATGGGAATTTGGGCTTAGGTGACAGAAAAGATCGCATGGTTCCTGAGAAAGTTTCTGCTGTTGATGTATGTCACCAAACTCGCTAAGTTTTGAGTTGTTTCTTTATACTTTTAGGTTTTAATGGATGGATAAGAGGGAGGATCGAGTTTTGAACAATTATCTGAAAATTAAAGAACTCATTTGCATGCCTAATTAAGATTTCCAAATATTGTTCCCAAAAGAAATGGTTATGAAATCAATTCAAGTAAGAGCTTTGACACTCTAGATATGAGTCTTAGGATTAACAAGCTTTAAGTCAGTCATCTGGGCAGTGGGCTACACAAGCAAGATACTTATATCATGAGGTCAAACCAAATCAACTAAAAGCGTAAACATTTGGTTATTACAGTTTGCCACTAGACCAGGTTTTGGGAAATCGTTTTCAGTTTTCTCCCATCTCCACAGGTTGCACATATTATGTATTTTTTTCTTATGCTGATTTGCAGGGAGAGAATATGGTGCTGGTCGCTTGTGGATGGCGACATACAATATCTGTTTCTTCATCGAACGGTTTATACACATATGGATGGAGCAAATATGGTCAACTTGGGCATGGGGATTTCGAGGATCGGCTTATCCCTCACAAGCTTGAAGCCCTGAGCTCAAATTCTATTTCTCAAGTAATCTCTAGTCTTTTCATTATGTTCGTAGTATGCTTTACATTGTATCACGCTTTATATTAGGTCACGACCGAAATATTTTATACTCGAGTAGGATTAAGGAATGATCATTGTGACAAAACATGTTCGTAGTATGCTTTACATTATATCACGCCTTACATTAGGTCATGACCGAAAGTTTTATACTTGAGTAGGATTAAGGAATGATCATTGTGACAAAACATGTTCATTTTCTCTATCCATTTAATAAGTCAATGGATTATCACTAAAAAAACGCAACAAAGCATTGAAAAGATGAGATTAGCGGAATTGGTTCACAAATTATTAATATTGAAAAAATGAATGGAAAACATTGTGTGGTAGGGCCAGAGTTGTTTTGCAAAGTTACTTACAAATGTTACTACTATAATTCTAGTGTTACAAATATTATGTCAATTAAATGCTCTTTTGTCGGTATTCCAATTTTTCTTGGTTGTACGTCTTCAGATTGCTGGCGGCTGGAGACACACTATGGCACTCACATCTGAAGGAAAGCTCTATGGATGGGGATGGAATAAGGTAGAAATATCAGTACTGTTTTTTTTATCTTTGCAGGTTTTACATCGTTCCATGATCCTAAAATTATCACGAATTGATACTCAAACTAAGCACATGATTTTGGGGTATATGCTGATACTGATTCAGACGCCTTTATATTTCATTTACAGTTTGGACAGGTTGGAGTCAGTGACAATATCGATCATTGCTTGCCTGTGCAAGTGAAATTCCCGAATGAGCAGGCATGTTCATTTTCACTATATTTCCTGAAACCCATCAAAACAATTTGGTAGTTCATAATCTTTCAGTTCTATGCCAACTTACCAATCCATGTTTTTGCGAGCAGAAAGTAGTTCAGATATCATGCGGATGGAGGCACACTCTCGCTGTCACTGACCGAAAGAACCTGTTTTCATGGGGGAGAGGTACTAATGGCCAGCTCGGGTTGGGCCACACTGTTGACCAGTAAGCGTCTCTAACTCTGTACTGATAGAAAAAAAAACCGTCCTCGTTTAAAGTTGAACTGAAATTTGAATTTGGTGGAATGCTGAAGAAATGTTCCTAAGATCGTGGAGGCATTGAGCGTGGATGGATCCAATGGGCAGCAAATAGAATCCTCAGCAGCTGATCCATCGTCGGGCAAATCTTGGATCTCGCCTTCTGAGAGATATGCAGTTGTTCCAGACGAGACAGTGAGTTCTTGCATTCCTTGTTCATTTTGACAGATACTAGGTGAGTAACACTAACAGCAGTACTGATATCAAGAGCTGTTGTGTCTTGTTGTGAAGGTGCATGGAGTTCCGGTGGGTGATATCAGTGTTCCTGAAGGGGATGTGAAGCGCATACGGATTTGATTTGCTGGTCAATGTTTGGTGAACTATGAATAATAATAGCGCATGTTCTTGGTCCTGTCTGAACCTATGGAGTTGGTTTTTTCTTAGGACCAGGTTGTTTCATGTCAGCAACGAATATTACTAGTGACTGTAAATTTGCAAGACTTGTATGGAAAGTTAGTGTACTCTTATTCTTGCTCTTTGGTTATAAGATGAACCTCATTGTCCCAATCTAGCCTTGCCCATACAATTCATTGTTTTTCCCCTACCAATCCTCACAAATCATTAGTGTTTGAGAAGGCTAGACTCATCATGGTGGAGCTATAAGACCGGATCTCTTACGGATCCTGGGCGTCTAGAGGGAGGAGGTCCTGATTGTCAAAGTTGGCGTCTCGTGTAAGCTCCTCTGAGGGTTTAGACCCAACAAGTTGGGAATCGGGTGGCGAACATAAAGAAAAGGGTTAATTATAGTTTACCTCTACCAATTAAAATAAAATTTTTACACTTTGCATAAGCTAAAATATTTTTTTTACACTTTGCCCCATTTTTCGTTTGTTTTGACGTTAAATATAGGTCACGTGGCATCACGTGGGAAATATATTTTTTTAAATGACACGAATACTCTCATGACATTTTATCATTTAAGAAAACATATTTCTCACGTGATGCCACACTTGACCTATCGTCAAAACAAACGAAAATGGGGTAAAGTGTAAGAAAATTATTTTAGCTTGGACAAAGTGTAAAAAACTCATTTTAACTTATCGTGAGTGTAAAAGTTTTATTTTAGCCGTGAGAAAGTGTAAATGCGATCATTTTAATAGGAGTAAAGGAACGACTTCTAAAAGCAAATGTCTAGAGGTGGAACATGAGGTGTTAACTCCACGGATAAAAGAACTCGAGATTATGAACTCGAGGTGTTCCGATCAGGGAAAGTGTTCGGATAGGAAGGAGGGGATGGTTTTGTTTGATCTATTTAGTAGTTAACAATGTAAATGTGTCATTGTAACAAAGAAATAAAATGAAAATAGTAAGTAGATAGAAGAAGAGAGTCGGATCAGATTCCGAAGAGAATCAGAAGAATACATTCTCTCTCTTTCTCAGTTCCATTTCAGAGAGGAGGAGGATAGTAATTTCTTCTTCTTCTTCTTCATCCAAATCTCTTGTCAATCTCCAGATTGTTCTCTTGAGCTAGGCATGAACGACTTTGAGAATCTCTTATCTTCCGATTTCGGGTTGAAGCCCCAAGGCAAGTCCGCTCCAATGGCTTCTCTCAGCGACCTTAACTTCGATCTTCGGCGCGCCAATCTCGGAGCTCTCGTGCTGGTTTTGATACCACCCAGACCAGAGAGAGGTACTCAATGCTTACAAGTAAATTACTTCTCATCTCTGAATATTTGCAACTTCACTCTTTTGCTTACTATTACAAGTCAATTCTCATGTCATGTCATCTGATTGCTTATTGAATTGGAATCTGCTACTCAATAACTAGTACTCTGCTGATAGAGCTGTTGCATTTCATCTGAATCGTGTTTACATTGGTACTTTTCGAGTTGGACTAACTAATTTGGATATGACATTGTTAGTTGAAGTTTGATACTGCCTACAATATGCACTTCCTGTATTTGGATCCATTATATTCACAGCGTATATATGCTATTGGAGGAAAAAAACTAGAATCAACTTCTTCGTCACAATTGGTTAGAGTGATTGTTAACATATCTCTTGTTTTTCTTTCTGTTTTGTGTTACGTTCCAACGATTAAGTAAAGGAAGAAACTTATGTGCGTATATCGATTAAACTTTATAAAGGAGCTTCAATCTAAAAGGTATTAGCATATATCCCTGAATTGGTATTGACGACAAGTAGCCATTTGTTTGCAGTTTTTGCACGTGACCTAGGCAAATAACCATGTTTGCAATGTTGGATAGTTTATTAGTTTCTAGGCACGTCTTATTTAAGTATTCTTGACATTCTGCATCTCTTATTAATGTATCTTGAGTGCTGGACATCAGATGAATGGTAAAAAGTTCCATGTCTGATAGTGATAAATTCAACGATTTGAAGCTCAATCATAACAAATTGTAGGCACTGTATTGCAGCTGAGTTTGAATTTTGAGTTTCTTTGCTGACAGCTGAGGAACATGTGATTTTGATATTTTAAGATTAGATGAGTGAATGAACATTTTGATTAGCTTTTGTACTACAGACAAAAAAAACAAGGCCTAGGTTTTAAGTATGCCCTCTATGAAATTATTATTGTGTTAGATAATTCTATACTTTTTAAAATGGTCAGGGTAGAACGACATGAGCAAACATATGTGAGAAGTCCTGATCAATTTTCTGTTGACTGCGATCAGGAAACTCACGTTTCAGTCTCTTCTAATAAATATGTTGGTCATACCACTTCTCCCCCTTTGCATGCTGGTGCCAACTATAATGAGGCTGATCTTCACCATATTGATATATGTTTTGTATCTGAAGAAAGGTTTGAGTCATTTGATGATGTGTGGCTCACCGTCTCAGAGATTCCTCTTTCTACGGAACCCTCAAGTGCTCCACCACCTTCAAGGCCTCCTCCTCCAAGACCAACACGGGCAGCACAGGATAAAACAAAATCATTTTCTTTGACTGGTGCTAGAAGAAATGATAACGGTTTTTCATATTCTAATTCAAGGAGATCAGCTTCATCTCCATTAGATGAATGTGACGATTTTACCATTAGCAGGAGCAAAAAAGACGTTACTTACCATGTAAATGGTGTTTCTAGTAAAGAATTGGATGTGAGCTCAACTGCTGCTGCTATGGAAAGAGCTGGGGCTAAAGTTAGGCATGCTAATTCAGCTTAACATCTTTATTATAATGCCTCATATACTCTCAATTTCTCAATACTCTCAAATTTTCACTCTTTGTATTGTAACATTTCTAGCCTTTATCCCGACTTGGGTTTAATTTCTAGCTCATCAATACAATTTTTGCTGAGCAAAGAAAAAAAGGAAGTAAGGGGAAGAGAAACTACAAAGTTCTCTAGAAGTAGAGAACAGCTGGATAAAAATGAGAAAGCTATACTGAGGGCAAAGGGCTACCAGGGAAGCACGTGAAAGAGCTGCTGCAGAAGTTCGCATTAAAGCGGAAAGAGCTGCAGTAGGGAAGATAAACGCTGAATCTTGAGAACGTGCCGAAAGGACTGCAGTTCAAAGAGCCCAGGCTGAAGCTCACGAAACGGCAGCAGCGTAGGCTAGAGAAAGGGCTGCTGCAGCAGCAAGGTCTAACCAACAGAAGACCGAAAATGATCTGGATTCCTTTTTCAGTTCGGGCCGGGCTAGCAGTGCATCAAGGCATAGGGCAGCTCCTTAGGTTAGAACTCGAGCTTCTAACGTGTGTCTAGTGGTTTATCGTCAGGTGCTTATTATTCTAACTGACTGTTACAGGACTCCATGTTTGATACCCAATTTCAGAATAAGCAAAAGCCTGGAGTGCCAAAAACTTCCGAAGCCTCACCAAACATGAAGAAAGCATCTGCCACTAATTTTACAGATGATCTTGCCTCAATTTTTGGAGGTACTCCATACCTGGAGGTTTTCCATAGCATTGTAATGCACAGTTGCTGTAGAAATTTTTTGCTTCTGATTTGTTGTTCTCTCCTTCCACATTTTCTCACTATTTATGCTACAATAGGTGCTCCTTCATCTGGAGACTTCCAGGATGTTGAAGGTGAAACAAAAGAAAGACGAAGAACCAGGTTGAAGAGGTACCAAAGAACTCAGGAGCATGCGGTATGCATTCTGTGTCATTAAATGTGAATAATCTGTGTTCCTTTGATTTAATATTAATGAACGCATATATTCTCATATGAGTTTGTTGGATTTAATAGATCAATAAATGCATTTCATTTATATTCTCTCTCTCCTTTTCTTCACCTAAATATTATTCGGTTTGGATATAAATTTTAATTTTAAGTTTGTGTTTAGGCAAAAGCACTAGCTGAGAAGAATCGGCGAGACCTTAAAAACAAATGGACCAGGCGGAGAGACATATAAGTACCTTAGTTTTCTACATGCACTTATTTAATCTGGAAGTATTAACGTGCGCATATTTCAGATGTCGACTTTGCAATATGTATGTTACTATGCTTATTCTCTTTCTAGTTAAACTGTAGTCGTTACTGAATCTAGACAACAAAACAAGAGGAGTGACTGTAGTTAGTTTGTGTTCCATTATATTTAGGTTGCTTGAACTGACACGGTTTTCCTTTTGTCTGATGACAAGGTGCTCTGGCCTGAATGTGGTTGGCAACCAGTTTCTTTGACTGATTTGATCACTGCAGCCATGGTTAAGGTGTATAGAAAATCAACATTGTGCATCCATCCTGATAAGGTGCACAAAATGGTGCCACCCTTCAGCAGAAATATATAGCCGAGAAAGCCTTTGACATTCTCAAGTTATTTAACTGATTATTAAGTAATTTTATTCTACATTGATAAATCTATTTCCTCATGGTATAAAACAATTTGGTGGGAGCAAAAATAAATTACATAAAATATTAATTCACAATCAACTACAATTAAAAAAACTTTGATTAAATATGCTGTTGAAGCCTGTGTTAATTTATAGTCATCCAACTTTGATTTTCACTGTACAAATAGTTGCTATTGTAGTCGTTCTATTCGATCTCAAATGGGATTATTTGCTTGATGTCTTCTTATGTATAATAGGAAGCTTGGAACAAGTTCAATTCGGAGGAGCTTTTTTGAGTAAATTTTACAAATCTTTTCTCTATCCTTGTTAATTTGACAACGACGCCATGTAGTGGGAGGAAAAGGCATTTCCTTAACAGAAGAAATATATACCACAATTGCTATGTCGATCGATTAAGGAGGCCTCTGTCCCACATTTGCAGGCATGTCGCTTTGATATTCTTGTTTGGCTTGCTGTATATGAATATTCCCTTGATTATAGGGCCCCAGAAGATAGTATATGCAGAGTGGGAATGACTGGTTGATATAGAACTCTATACTGATGGTAAGCACAGATCTCTTGAGTTGAGTGGAATGTGAAGCGTATCTTTTCTTACTACACTATCTTTTGATCTGTGGTGTAGCTTTACAAGGTCAATTCGTGTATTGATATAGAAATAGAACTGAAATGTTTGATTGTTGAGTTGAAAAATCTTTTGAGCTAATGAGTATCTATTTCTGTTTAAGCAGTGTCAACTCAAGCACCAGTTTTGGTATTTAACTATTTATCATCAGTCTTGCTTATGTTAGTTTCATTTCTGCTTATGTTATTTGTCATTTGATGAAATGGTCGGCAATAGTTGTTGGTTTTCAGGTAATAGTGAGAGAAGATAGACAGAGACACCCAGGAGCAGTAACTTGTGGTCCAAGGTTCGTTTTATTTTCTGTGTATCTTCCAAAAAATGCATATTTAATGTTGACAATCTGGGCAGGATTCTTCAGATGGGTTGTTTGGAATTGATTGAATCACTGTCGCGGCTGCTCGGTTTTGGATGGTTCGCATGAAATGTCATTTTTCTGCTTTTTATGTTTTTGGCTCTGAAAATTTCTGTGGCATTCCCAGACTCAGGACAAGTCTTGTGAATAAGCCACCCATTGTTGCAAAATTTGATGTTTGATCTGATCCTGAGGTGGAATAAGGACAAGAACCTCTGAATCATGTAGCTTTTCAAGGAATGGCAGAAACCTATGCACAAACTTACACTCGTGACCTTCAGGATTATTGTTTCAAAATAATGTTAATAGGAAACTAATCCGAGTCTAATCAAGAATTAAAACACTGTTTAGGATAGTGTCATAAAAAACACTAGGCGCTAGTTGGGCGGAGAGTTAAAGACTGGGGACTAATCAAAAAAGAAATCGAATTGAAGGATAATTAGGGACTAATCAGACCGGACAAGTCGTAGTTTTTTTAGAACACTGTTTAGGGTATTGAACAACATTTACCTATATTTTTAAGGCCGTGTCCTTGAAAATGACCAAAAACCAGAGGAAGGCTTGGAATTAAAGTCACACTTTAGTTTCCATGAATGTAATGTCTTGAATCACAAGAGTTAAAGACACTTCATTTCTTTATGAAGTCACAAGCCATAATTACATGATACAGACCTTAAAGAAAGCAACAAACAGCAGAGCAGTACACATTCCGAAGAAAAAAACACAACATTAACATTGACTGCAACAAGAACATGGGACCGAAAATCAGTAAGTGGTCTTGAAAGGCTTGTAGACTTTGAGGTCAAGCATGACGCCTGCAACAGAGCCAGCAGCAGCAACAAGCGAGATCACCAGACAAGCCATGCTCAGCATCTGCAGACAAACCCACCTCGTACTCCACCTCCTTATCCTCTTCTGAGCAATGTACATCTCCACCGGAAAATAAACTGTCAACGGCCAAAACCCAAACGCCCCCAGAATTCCCACAACGTCGTTGAAGAAGGGAAGCAGCATGGAAATGACCGTTGTGAGCACAACAAAGCCGGTCCTCCAGACAGACCTGTTAGACAAATATTATTATTATATTATATATTAATTCTTGTATAATTTCTTATTTAGACATTCAGTATATAATATTAATAATAATAATAATATTTGTCTAACACACCTGAAGAGGTTGACCCTGAAAGGTGATTTGAATCCCGGGATTGTGATTTTGAATTCCTTGGCGATGAAGTCACTGTCGGGCCATCTCTGAGCGGCCCATTTCTCGATGAAGGCGAAGATGGGTTGAGAGAAGACCTGGTAGGCCCCGACGAGGTGGACCACGATGGCCACGTTGGCGATGTCTAGGAGCCAATATGGGTTGTAGAAGCCGAAGCCGGTGAGGAGGTTCCCTGGCGCGTTGTCCCCAAACGCCGCGTAGCCCATGCACCCACACAACATGTAGAAGATTGTTGTCACTGTTGTGCTTATCCCGGTTGCCTTCTTCATCGTCTTCGACTCTGTCGGCGGCGATTTTACCGTGTCCTGTCCAATACAAGAAAATACTCTTAACACTAAAACTCCAATTATTACAAAGAGAAAATAGTAAAAATGTACTTTATATCATCACAAGTATTTGTGAATGGCAAAATAATGTAGCAAAATACACCTTGTAGCAAAAGTGTCTTTAAAGTACATATTATATTATTATTGTGATTGTTACCTGAATTTCAATGAGCACAACTGAGAAGGAGTAGGCGAAGGCGATGTCACCGAGGGCTTGGAAGCTCCGCCAGATCTTCTGAGTCTCGGTGACGGCTCCGATGCTGATTCCGGTGAGGCTCCCCTTGAGAGCTCCGTTGGAGACGACTTGTATGATTCCGAGAACCAAGCCAATCGACGAGTAAGTGAAGGACATGACTGCGGCCACCATGGAGAGCCAGGAAATCTGACTAAAATCGGGAATTTGTGACAATAATATCTCGGCCACACCGAACATGATCATGTACAGGTTACTCGACATGTGACAAGGATTCTTCCCCCCGCTCGCATGGAAACAATTTGACCTCTTCACCGCCCTATGCATGAATATATATATCACCCAGTTTTAGTATTATCACTTAAGAAACGTTTTAATAGTGGAAAATGTCCGATTACTTACATCATGCTTATGGAAGATGCTATGGTGTAGCCAACGGCAATCCCGAAAAGGTTGAGGTACTGAATGAGACCACATGCCTTGAATTTGGTTCCGCCTGTTTAAGGAGAAGAAAATGAGTATATCATGTCATGTGAGAGTGTGTATCAGTTTGAACTTTTAGGTGAGTCTGAATGGATTAACTACCGAGAATGGAGCGGACGGCGTCCATGTAGGTGTAGTTGCGCTTGCCGGAGAGGGGGTCGCCGGAGCGGTAGCAGGAGGCGAGGAGGGTGGCGGTGTAGTAGCTGACGAAGGAGAACAAGAGCATCACGGTGGGGCCCGCAACCCATCCGAGCTGCCCTATGGCCCACGCCAACGACAGCACCCCCGATCCTATCACCGCCGTTATTATGTGTGCACTCGCTGTCCATACATTTCCTGCGACACAAAACAAACTTACCGTATCAGGTCACAACTTCAAACACTTTCTAATAATAATCTTTTTATAACGTTAAAATTAAAATAAAGAATGAAATATTGGAGAAGAAGTAACAAACTCTCAGTCATAAAATAGTAATAAAAATATTTATTTGATCGATGAAACGTACCGGTTCGTTTGGGGCGACCGTCGTCGTCGAAGCTGTCCTCGAAGTTGCTTTGGGGAGTGACGTTGAGGGCCACCTGCTGGTTGTGGTTATTTCCGGCACCCATCTTCTCTTGAAACCAAACAAGTTGATGTTTGTGAGAAACTAATTAATGCAAAGAAATGACTCAAAAGAAGAGAGAAAATGGAGTTGATATGTGTTTGAGATATGAAAGGGAATGGGGTATTTATAATCATCTCTCTTGTGCCTTTTTTGGATGATATATTAAAAAAATAAAGATTGAATTTAAAAAAATGGTCTAGGCACGTGAATTGTGATCTTAAGAAGACTATAGTCAACCAAGAAGCAAGTTGCAAGCTGCACATTTCATTTTCAAAGAAACTCATCATAACTATATATGAAACAATAAAGAAACAGTGTTACACTCTGTTTTTTTTAAAAGTCAATGCTATATTTTGGTTCCTCTCTCTCTCATGGTCTCATTATCTTTTCACAACATTTTAGACCATAAAATGAAGTGCAAGTTTAATGGGGTTCAAATTCCCTAAAAAGTATAATAGAAGTCTTAAAGGATCTATCGAAAAGAGAAGAGCACAAATATCTAGACAGTCCAGAGAAAATTACCTTGAAACTTGTATAAGAGTAGTTAGTTAATTTATGTTATTGTTATAATCAAGAAACTTAAAAATTATTTTTGTTATTACAAATTTTATTTCAGTGTGCATGGTCATTTATTCAAAATAAATGATAAATGTACAACATTAATAATTTATTGAAAATTATTTGTTTAGAATATTAATAACCATGCCTATATGAACAAAGATAATGAAACTCATTAAACTTTACATTTATTGTATTAATTAACTGCTATAATAATAAATAATAAATATAATATAGATCATATCTCCAAAAATAAGAGTTTATGAACATATATAAGGCAAAACTTTGAGTTGTCACAAACTATCATTGTTTTGTACCCATCATCATTTACAATAAGAACAAACAAAACCCCAATTTATTTATCCTATATCGCACACCACAGTATTGAGCATGAACACACAAAACAAACTAGAGATCAAGTGCATTATATTATATTACCTCAACTGCTAGAATTGATAATATGGCAGCTCTCTCTCTCTCTCTCTCTAACAAAATTTACACAAGAGAGAGTGTCTTCTCTGTATGTATATGTTAGATACAAGAAACCAAGAGAAGGGTTTGAGCCACCAATTGCTACACAATCCAATGTGAGGATCATCAAGCTTTTATACACACAAAACAATGGAAATTATAGTATTAAATATCACTTTTATGTATTGCAATCTCACGTGTACAACCTCTCCACCATCGTTATTGCACCCATGAATCTATGCTTGTTCTTCCTCCTCATGTTATTTAATTAATTATAGCATATAATAATTAGTGTCCCACATTCTACATCATTTTTTTTACATTTTGATTTCAATTTGTGAGTAATTTATATTGTAACTGGTGTTGTCTTTCGGTATGTGGTATATTTATAATATATGCGTGAGCTTAATTTTGATCTTATATATGTACACACATGAGTAAATAAGAGTATTAAATTTTAATTATGAAACTCAATATAATAATATTTGTAAATTAGCTTTAAAGTTAACAATAACCAATAGTTTCCACTTTCCAGTGTATCGGATTCTATGTCAATTCTTTTCTTTTTCTTTCTATAACTTTCTTTTTTGAGTGTGAATTGGCAAATTGAGAGATGCCCAAAAACTGAGGAAAGATAGGTTATTAATTATTGAAGGATTAATGAGCACTTATCATTGAAAGCATCTTTGAACAAGTTCAAAATTCCTCTTTTGTGGAATTAATTAAGGAATTAAACACCTAGCAATGTTAACGAATATATGTTATTACATATATAAAATATAATTTAATTTGGTTTAGTGGAGTTAATTAGGTAGTGTACTCATGAATGTTCCAAGTAGTGGCTTAATCTCCACCGTCCATGCATCCATAATCAACACTTCCATTACTCCTAATAAATCACTTATATATATAGGCACCCACCTTCAATATATTGCTCATGACTATGCTTGTTTATAACACATTTCTTAAACATTATTAGAGCCATGATTACCAAATTCTTACAAATAATACTCAACTCGCATTGCTTGCTTATATTATATGTCATAAAAAAGATGAAATCAAATCATAAAATTTTGTATTCACGTACAAATTGGAAGAAAATAGAGATGGTTCGAATAATAAATAAAGTAAAATAATAAGAGAATCCATAGTTTTTTTGTTGTTGAAGATTTAACAGGTGCAAATTGAAATATAACATAAATTTAAAATATAGTAAAAAAATTTATAAAACAATATCATGTAGTGTTGACATATTTTTATTATGGACGTTTATGTGATAATAAAAAAGATGATGACGCTTTAGTTCAAAGAGGCTAGCCCTAATCTGTGATCAAGAGTTTGAGCCAATTTACTTTTACGTGAGTTGGCCTTCAACTTTATTTAAATTTGGTTTAGACCGACTCATTTAAAAGCTTAAACATAAAGTTTGAGGCTCATAATATTTCTTTTGAATAATTACACTCTATTCAAAAATTTCATTTAATGTCCCAACGAACTTTTAACTCACGACAATTTATTGTGCTTAACAATACCGCCTTTACGATTTGCAATACTTATTTTAAAAACTTAACAGTCGAGTCACTTAATTACATTATTTTTACAATTTGTTCTAACACCGTTCATTTTGGATGGAAAATTTTATGTAAGTGTGAAGTTTCTAAAATACCCCTAATTATTCATCAAATTTTCAAAGTGATGTCATCAAGACATTTTTGTTCGATGTTTTCATATTCTTTAATTTTATTTTGATATTGTTCTTCTTGGTCTTTCACTAACTTTTAATTTGATTTTTTTGTATTTCATTATCAATCAGATTCGTTAATGGCTTATTAAAAAATTTAAAAATTGAGCAAATATGCTCTTGGTCTTGTACTCAAGATAACTTGAACAATCCCCAAAATTAAAAAAAAAAACCCAAAAATTCAAAGTGCTTTATTCTCTTTCATTCTGAAAATTAAAGTATAGATTTTTCAGAATTCAAGGCATGAATTTTCCTCATTTACCAATTTATGCTTCAAAAATTATATGTCCCAAATTGAAGAACAACACGAACAAGATGGAAAGCCCAGAAAGTACACGAGAATCATTGAACAATCCCCAAAATCAATTATTCGAGTAACCCTTTCTCAATCTTCAAATTGCTTCCATTTCAACCATCCAAAACTCTACTTTCTCCCGAACAGAGGAGTGGAGAAGTGTCTGTTTTAAAGATAAAGAAAGTTTTTAATTCTAAAAGGGGAGGGTATTTTGAGAATTTTTAAAAAAATTAATAGTAAAAATAATATAACCTAATAGAAATCAGTATCGTGTAACTCTTTGATCAATAGATAACTCCACTATTAAAATTTTAAAATAAGTGTTGTAAATTGCAAAAAGGTCCAATTAAATATAGTAAATTGTCATTATCTTTATTTATTATTTGAAACTAATAAATTAGTCCATATATTATAGAGGTGTAACTTAACCAAATCCAACAAAGGACATGCTTATTATATTATATCACAATCTTAATTGAATTAATTCATATTTCCTTAAGTGCAGAAATAATAGAAGATTTTCTTCAATTTCCTTGCAATGGGAACATCATATTGATTGAGACTCATGTTAACAAGTCATTATTTTGGGAAATCTAAGTGAGGTTGCTACCATTGAAAGTGGGTTTTAAGGGTTTGACCTTCACATATATTGAGTGGTGGGTGTGGGTCCAAACCAAGTGATCATATGTTAGGCTATGACCCAATTTCCCTAATTCCAAGTGGGTCTCTATTCTCTTAACATGTGGCCTTCACAGAATCAATTAGATTTCAATTATTGCCAAAACACTACAAAAAATTAGTGCAACCAATTCACTTTTTTCCTGTATTTGGGTCACTCACAAGGGGTATATCTTGGAGTGCACAAAAATAAGTACCTACAAGATCTAGAGAGGACATGAAAAATTGAAGGACATTCTTTAACCTTGATCTTATATATAGCAATACCACCAACACACAATAACTTTTAATTGACAAACTCCTAACTTCCACAATAGTTTTTGCAAATGTTTAAGTTGTACTTTTTATATCATATTGATTTGGTGTCTCTCTCACTATTTGTTTTGGAGTCACATCTCTTCACCACTTCAGTAAGACAAGATCAAAATTTTAAATATTGAAAGAAGATACATGCACCCTATAACAAGACACATTATTGCTTAACATTGCTAACCTAGCATATAATCTACCAAAATAGAAATGCAAAAAAATATTTAAAATTCTATTACACAAGTATTTCATTGGTGTATCATGATATGATTTGAAATCAATATTTCACATACTAGTTTATCCAAATATTAAGAGAATAGTTCATTTTAGTTATAGTTTAAGAATATGATTCTCAAGATAAGCTTTATAAAATTAAAATAAATAAGAATTAATGGTGGAAATGTGTTTTGAGAAATTGGGGTTTTGGAGATAAACAATACCATATAATTTAATACGGAGGCATTAAAATATAATAAGAATCAACCTATTAAAACAAAAGAAGATCATTGAGTGTGCCCACTTACATGTGTTTTGTAAATTACACTTAGTAGTGAGTTCACTTTAACATTATTACCTGCACTATTTGGATTACATTTTTAACATTACTTTATGTAGTTTAATAATTGCAAAATATTGTTATTGGGCAATTTCTACTACACCAATACCTTATATAACATCCTTTTAAAAAATTAATTGGATATATTTCATCCCAATGTTTTAAACGTGTTCAAATAATATTAATAATGTTTAAGTAAGCTATACTAGATTTAGATTAGGCATTATACATCACATGATCACAAGCTAATTAAATTCTACTGACAAAGTTTTAAAATAATTTTAATTTTAAGAATTTGAATTTATAATTATTCATCCATAAGTATTAAAAATATGATTCAACTTAAGCTATATCATGTTTAACGTAATTTTCTTAATCCCATATAGTAATATATGAGATTAAATTATTACTTTGCTCCATTCAAGGACAACTAGAAACTAAAAAAATCCCTGATTAGGTCACAATCCCAACCATCACACGCTCCTTGAACAATTAAGCATGCTCTTTTTTTCCTTTTCAATGAATATCTCCATGACTTTGTTGATTCATGGATGACGTGGAAGCCCGTGATGCTGCCACATCACTTGGAGAAAATCTTTTTTCATATTTTTATATAAAAAAATCAACTTGACATTTGGCCAGCCTCCTCATAATGACAAGTTGAGACTCTTTAATTAGTTTCACATAAGGATCATGTTTATCTCACTTTCTAAGTTTTGGGGTTGAATTCAGAGAATATAAGATTTAATAATGAGACTTTTAAGATTTGTGTCTTTAAGGATGAGGAAAATCTACAAGAATACACTTAGTCTTATAAGATATCATAAAGAAAATGTTAAGAAACTATTAAGAAGAAAATGATTTGTTCTTCATCATCTCAACATGTATGATTGGATTGATCCTAGCTTATCTTTGAGTGTTTGTAATGCAACTTTATTCTCTTGGTCTCCTGTTCTTGAGCTTCTTCTTGATAAAGTTGTCAATCTTGTCACTGCAATGCAACACCTGCCCACATTCTTGAAGTTTCAGGCAATGTATGATGAGATTCAGAGTTGGTTTCATATTTGGATTGGAATAATTGAGGTTTGGAGGACCCATGATGTTGTTATAGTGCTTGGGAAGGACATGTGCATGGGATTTTACCTAATATCACATCTCTCAACCCATACCTCCTTTGTGGTGGACTTGCCACATGAATTGCTTGTTTTCATTTGCTGTATGTTTTGCCAAAAATGGATAAACATTTCTTTTTATAAGCTCTAACATAAAATGTCACGTAATTACAAGTCTATTCATGATAAATATGTCTAATTATGTTGAAAAAAATAATTACATTGTATTACAATTTGATTTGATGATAATTAACTCAAACTAAAAATGATGATGGATATGATGTTTATGTGAAAATCATAAACCAATTTTTTCATACTAATAAAAACTATTATATTAAAGAAGAGAGACAATTCCTATATTGGGAAGAAGACACTCAAAGAACAATAAAGAGAAATAGATTACATAATTGAAGTAAAATAAAAAGAAGCCTAAAGAAATGCTTTGAAGAGAGGATCGATACTTTATTTTCCTCCTGAATCTGTTAGAATGTTTGGATCATAATCTCATCGCTGGCCTCAGGAGTGAAATCCAAAGATTTACAAAGTTCTCAGTATTTCTTGACACTTGCAACATGATCAGATTGGGTTGTAATGCATGAATTTGCTATGATTAGAGAAGAGTAGCCCCCGGACGGAGAGAGCTTAAAGTGAATCTTCCGATGCAAGGAGCGAGAGCCACTGCAGCGCTGGTATACCAATAAATCAAAACTTGTTCAAATGATCAAACACTTGAATTTGTGGCCATTGAACCGGACCTCAATGCTAATAAAGGCCCAAAAAAAGAACACAGACAAAAGGTTTGGATAAAATGCTGGCTATAAAATAAACTAAAGACCCAAAACAATCGTTTCACTTTTGCTGCTAACACTGTCAATACCTTACTTCCTTGCAATCACCTGTTAAGGTTCACATCACATTGGATAAATAGCAATCACCAACATTTAAATGTTCAACATTCTGTTTCATTTTGCATTCAGGCAACAGACAGTCCACTGCTCTACATCCGATCAATTTCACAGAATATGGTCCTCAACTTTAAGAGTACTAAATGTATAAGTGCTCAATGGTTCATCTTATATTGTTCATAATATCCTCTACCAATATCATTTGAGCTCTCAACCTATGGGCAACAAAATGAGCAACTTGCAAGTTCTTACAAAAGTTTTATTGTCCAATCATCTGCTATCCGGACATTAGGCCTGCGGATCGTTAGGAAAGAAGGGCTTCGTGCTGCCGCTGCTTGAAGGCGAAGGGGTCCTAGTTCGACTTCAACTTGTTTGTTTGCCGGTTCAATAAGGGCACTTTTTGGTCCAGCGGACAGTCCAAGCAGTATGATCCTCTCAATAACACAGTCCGTTGAAAATTGAGTTTTGTCGGAGGAAAAGGGAGCAATGCTTGAAGAGGTAAGCTTGCCGTTAGAGAATACAAATCGCCGATGGATGTAGGCTCCTTTCCCAAATTCAAAACTCTTGCCATCGTCAACATAGAGATCACCTTCAGCTTCTCGTGTACTGTTCAGCGCTATCACCTATTATAGCCAGAGGAAAATCAGATATATTTGAGATTCATATATGATAATATAGACTTCTGAAGTTAAATATAAGGAAAATGGCAAAAACTTGCTGTATAATATCACACTTGTGCAAGAGGGTGTGTACTTTGTTAATGACAAAAAAGTGATGTGAACTTTGATTTTTTTTGTTTAAAATGTGCATATTTGTACAAAAATGATGAAATTACCCATGATATTAAGAATTAAAATTTTAAAAAATAACTTTTAACTAAAAAATTAAATTACAAATTTTAGTTAAGATATTTTCAGAAAAACTTTTTAAAATATTTATTTTTATTTTAAAAAATAATTCTCAATGTTAAGGGCAATTTTGTTATTTACACACATTTTGCACGAAAAAATCAAAGTTCACAACACCTTTTTGCATTAACAAAGTACACAACACCTTCTTGCAAACGAGTGATAGTATATAGCAGATTTTGGCCATTTCCCCTAAAATCTAACATAGCTTGGTACTATCCATGAGTACTACAGTGACTGCTAGATGGAGAAACGTTACAAGTCATGTGTCATCAATCCACTTCAAGATGATACAAGTTGCATGGTATACGTTGCCAGAAACAGATGTAACCGAATGAAGCAGCTATAACAACAAACAAACTTCTCATCCATAGAATCATGAGTATGAGTAAAATGTCAATCCAATAGATGCAAACAGTAAGAAGTAAATGCAGACAAAAAAGAGAGAATAACTGAAAAAGGGTCACTGAAGTAGAAGTACTCATAATAAAATCGTGAAATTATAATCGTGAAGCAGGTGATACTACATCAATAATATCATATCAAGCTGGTGATGAAGTAAACTACTTGTTTTGTTCAAAAATATACTTCAAATCCAATTTGACTGGGAATAGAGCTCAATATCTAAATTTGTCACCATTGGTTCAAAGGTCAAATGTATACCAAACATCAGCAAACTAGGTAAGGAATTTGAACCAAGGTATCAAAGTGCATACAGATAGCATGTACCTCTACTTACGTAGAAAGTCCAATTTTATAGACATTAATATTGAAAGATTATATTTTTGACCATATAGACATTAATATTCCAGATCAAATGACGGTTGAGTTTGCTTGTAGTATGCCTGGAAGGTGGTAGGTTCATCTTTACATACCAGTGTGTAAGGATCATTCACCATCTGAGTAGAGCTCCGGCGGAAACGATCTTTTCTTGGTATGATGGTTCCAGCCCTCTGGAAAGCAGGAACACTCTCTTCAGAGGCCTCCAATTTGTGTGTCTTACCTCCCTTGTATGTAGTTCCCGTTCTCATATCAAACCAAGATTCCTTTCCAGGCAAATAAACTGAAACATGTTTTGCTCGCTGGAAAATAAGAATAAAAAGAACCTAAATGAATACATGTTCTGAATATCAAGATGAAGAGGAAAAAGAATGTTACAAACAAAAACAGAAAAACAGGTGAAACTGGCATATATACACAAAAGTGAATCAAACATTGAAATGATTGTGGCAAGTGGCAACACCTCTGTGTAAATCCCCTGAACCAAGATACTGTTTCCAACCATGAAAGCTTCATCATTGCTGAAAGTAGCTTCATCAGAAGGGAACTCCATCCACAGAGGGCGGACAATTGGATTGCCACTGGTGTTTGCCTCTCTGAATAATGTGTAGAAGTATGGTAACAACATATAACGAACATGTATGGCCTCCCTCAAAAGTTGTGTATTTCTTTCTCTGTAATTCAGACAACAGATCTCATGTGAGAGAACCAAACCGATTTATAAATTGTATAAGGTTATTTGTATGGTAAGGGTTTTATTACCCAAATAACCACGGTTCTCTTCTTTTTGTGTCATGATGAGCATGACCTCTAAAAAATGGATAATAAGCACCCAGTTGATACCAGCGAACTAGCAACTCCGTATCAGGGTTACCAAAGAACCCACCAACATCCGCACCTGTGTATATCACCTCCATTGTGAATATATGTAAGGCAATGTGCATTGATATTTGTTTTGTTTGCTTTTTTTTTATCTATAAATTTGCAATGTATATGAAGACTTAATGGATTACACCAACCAGAGAATGTTATAGCAGTAAGCCCAAGGGTCAAAATCATTGGAACCGAAACCCTAAGGTGCTCCCATTCAGCGGTATTATCTCCCGTCCAAACAGCTCCATACCTTTGACTACCAGCAAAGACGGCTCTTGACAAGACAAAAGGTCTATCCTTTCCATTACTTCTCTTTATTAGACCATCTGATGTGCCCATGTGAAAATAGTATCCATAGGCGTTATGTAACTCTCGGTGTTCCACACCTCCATAATGCAGAGCATCTCTAGGCATGGTAACCTGGTGAGAGTAAATAATGAAGTACATATATTATTTAAAGACACGTAACAATTGGCCAATAGATCATGCATACAACTTGAAGTTCCCAAAAACAAAATCTTGATATCCACCTTCAATGAATCAACAAAAAATTAATCCATTACCGTAAGAATAGTTTTACTTATAGAACAAATTCAATACACCATAATGCTGAAAGCTCATACAATATATCTCATGGGAAGAAAAATTCAAATTATTGGAGTCTTTTTATGTCGATAAAATATAACAGTGTCTTTAGAGCATCTCCAATGGTATGCTATATTTAACATAAAATTTATGCTATATGCTATGTTATATGGTATTTCATTCTAACCATATATGCTATATGCTATTTGTTATATGTCATTTTAATAATTTAAGAATAAACAAAATGAAATATATTACTTTATTGTATCATTATGATTATTTTATTTGGTTAATTGGTAAAAGTAACATTTGGATGATAA
>JAYMTP010000294.1:0-37911 GCA_036897365.1 Geranium brycei | reverse complement strand
AGACCAAAAAAAATAAAAAATAAATTTTCTCTTCCAATCCCTCGTAACACCCCTCCCCTCGACGAGTAACACTTTTCCCTCTAGGTTATAGAAAAATACATGTCCCCCTCGTTACATCTGGGTGGTTCTTACGGGTTCTCACGCAACCCTTAGTTCTCACTTGAATGCGCCCATATATATATATATGTATCGGATTACTTCTCGAGGTCACTTGTTCAGCAATTTTCATCTTGCATTTCCTAGAAGTGAGTGTTGCATGTATACCATTTTCCCATTCATCACAATAGTCTGTACTCCTTGACATAATTGGTTGCAAATTTATCCAAATCAGTGATTGGTATTGTTTATTTTCTGTGGGAACTGCAATGTGAAGGCTGAGTTTGATGTTACAATCAGTGTGATTTTCAGAGCTCTGATAACTAATAAACATAACAAAATAAAAAGACATGAAATTGTGTTAGTTCTATGAATTTATTTACTGATTAAAAAAATTATTCTAGCATTATATCGTCCCTTTAAATTATTAGATGGGCCGAGTTTGTTTAACATAATATCATACTTTGTAATGAAGCTATATTTAAGTCAAATGAACTAAAACCATATTTTATTATCCAATGTAAACAAAAATCATACAATAAGATGTATTTTAGTATATGACCTCATGTAAAGTAATTGCAACACCTAACATGATCGGATTCTTAACATCAAAATTATGTAAAGGTTATTCGAATGGAGAGGATATTACGCGAATTAACATAAGATTAATTGAATAAGTCGGGGAATTTTAAAACAATGTTTATCACCGTATATTTTATCATGTGGCTGATGGTGGTTGCTCCAGGTGATGTTTTTGCATGTTGCTCGTGTTAGTTCCACATGTGAGTTCAAAGTCACACATCATAAGAATAAGGGTTAATTACACTTTGGTATACTTAGTTGGAACCCTTTTACAAATTACTATACTTATTTCAAAAGATTTCGTTTGGACTCACTTAATTACCAAAAATTACAATTTCCTACTTTTCCATCCAACTCTGTTTGATTTCAATAAGATTCTGTTATATTTTTAAACAATGATCATATTGCCCTTGGTCTTCTCTTTTCTCTTGTTCTTGTGAAGCTTAGTTATTTTGTGTTTTTTGCCGTGGACGGTTCAGCTGAGGGGGCATGGATCGGCGACGGAGACGACGAGTTGGAGTCAAAATCGAGACTTGGGATCTCCGTCGGAGCTCCGGTTCGACTCCGGCAAACTCGAACTCGACTGATTTGGGAATTTTTCCGATGAGCTCAGATCTAGTGATTTTGGATCTAAAATAATCACTGGGCTCTTTTTCCCACTTGTTTTTATTGGATTATGAGTTCATAAACATTAGTTTGGTGAATATTTTCAATCCATTTGAGTTGTGGTTGTGCAAGTGCTTCAACTATAGGGCAATTACTTGGTGTGTTTATGTACAACTACCCTAAACTTACCAATATGCTAGATTATGGTCCAGAATCCCATCCCTTGCTGCAACATTAATGGGTCTGATGTGCCCAAAAACCCAAAGCTTCGCTCAAAACCTTTACTTTTTGAAGAAAAAAACTGATAGTTTATCATACAAGTCCATAAATTCAAATAGCAAATAGTTCGTGAATTTGTTCATGATGTTGATGATTATTCAAAAAAACAGAAAATGGAAGAACAAAATCAAATAAAAGAAAATTAGAAAAAAAAATCAGAGATTTGGGAGAGGGAAAGAGAATGACATCATTTTGAAAATTTGATGAATAGTCAGGGGTATTTTAGACATTTCACGCTGTAATGAAATTTTCTGTCCAAAATTTAACGGTGTTAGAACACATTGTAAAAAACAGTGTAATTAAGTATAGTAAGTTGTAATTTTAAAAAAATATATATAGTAACTTGTAAAAAGGCTCAAACTAAGTATAATAAAGTGTAATTAACCCAAAAAAACAATAAGTATAAAGAGGGTTTATACACACATTGGACCATAAATCTGATAGGCTAGTCTTTTGGGTCAAATGTGGACTCTGATGTGTATATGGGCTTTCCTTGGGTGCTCCTCCTTAGTAAGGTTCGGATCTTCCCAACAGTTGCATCAGAACCTTGGTTTAGTAGACTCTCCTGATAAAGTAGGTCGGGTACTCCTATGACCCGTAAAACCAGGACCATGATCGACTCATCTCATGGTGAGACCCATATGGGATGAAAATGACCCTTGCGGGATAAGTAGACTAAGGTAAAAGTATGTGCTTAAAGGGAGCCATTCCGATATGCTGAGACTCAATGTGGAAGGGGCTAGTATTTTGAGTCAAATGTGAGGTCTAATGTGTATATGAGATTTTCTTAAGTGCTCCTCCTAGGCAAGTTCAGGATCACCTCAACAGCTCGATGCCACTGATATTCAATATTACATATTATAGGGGAAATTGAATAAACAAAAAAAATTAATTTATCATTCTTTAACTAACAAAGTTATAAATCAATATTTTCAACTATTTTTTATATTTAACTTATCCCTTTATATATCACTACATTCAAATGTTGTTAATTTTCAATATATCACAATTAACTAAAAATTTATCACCTAAACTATTAGTTTTTTGGGAAAAGCTCAGTAGCTCCCCTAAATTTAGTTGATTATCATTTAACTCTTCTTAAGTTTAAATACTATTTTTGAAGCCCCTTAAGTTTTAAAAAGTCTCACATAACCCCTCCCCGTTAATTTAAAAAAAAAAATTATGTTCATTTGTGAAATGACGAAACTACCCTTATATTAAAAACTTTTAAATAAATAAAAATTATTATATATTTTTTTTGTAAAAAATAAAGAACAAAAAATATGTTAGTATTTAAAAAATAAATGAAAATGTGTTTTTTTGAAAAATAAATAAGATGTTTAAATTTTTTTAATACTAAAATATTGTATTCCTTATATTTCAAAATAGAATAGAAAAATAAAGTTCAAACTAATTTTTATTTATGTTAAAGTTTTAAAATATTATGGCATTTTCGTCATTTCACAAAAATTTAACATAATTTTTTAAATAAACTAACGGAAAGGGTCAAAAGGGTTAAGTGAGACATTTAAAACTTAAGGTGCTCTAGAAAGAGTGTTTAAACCTAAAAGAGAAGCTAAGTGAGAATCAGCTTAACTTAAGAAAGGTATGAGAAGCAAAATTTATTTGGTAAAGATAATAAAATATTACTAAATAAAATCAAATTAAGAAGTGACTTGTTTGCATATATTCTTGCCTATATCATTACCCATTGATTAATTTTTAAGATTTTCTTATTCACAAAGGCACTTGTGTGTTTTATAAAATTTAATTTTATATAATTATCACATGACCATAAAATATGGACCATGTTTTCATGTATAAATTATCTTTTTTTGAAAGCATAAATTATCTAATTGTTGCATGATTATAAACATTATTTTTCATGTTAATTTTAACTGACATCCTAGAAAATAAAATTTTAATTTAAAAGTGATGATTTATTATTATTATCATTATTAAAAGTGATAATTGAAAATAAAGAATGATGTTTTTTTTAAAAGTTAAATCAACCATATATACTAATCAAATCCTCCCCACATTACTATGAATTGATTTATTTCTTATATTTTATTATTACTTAAGAAGTTAAAACCTCCACACAAATTAAAAAAAGTTATGTATGATTTCAGTATCCATTTTTCTACCCTTATAAAGCCTATAGATCTTATCATTTATATTGCTTTTTAATCACAAAAGAAATAAATAAAATTATTTAGTTCTCACGTGATCATGAACAATGTTTTTCATGTTATATTGCAGAGAATAAACAAGTGAATTATATAATCATCATGTGATTATGAACCATGTTTTTTATGTTAACATTAACATACAATGCATAGAATAAAATAATTAAAAGTGATGATTTGATTTTTTTATTATTAAAAGTGATAACTAAAAAAGAATAATATAGTTTTTTTAAAAATACTACACCCTATTCCCTCATAAAATTCTCTCCACCTTACTATGCATTGATTTATTTTTTTATATTTAATATTATCAGAAAGAATAAAACCTCCCCAGAAATTTAGTTATATATGGTTTAAATGTCCCTTTCTCTCGGCTTATATAACCTACAGATATATATATATATTGTCTTTTGAATCACAAAATAAATAAATAAATTTTAAAATGATTTAATTACCAAGTGATCATGAACAATATTTGTCACGATAATTTTATTTGATAACCTGAACAATAAACATTTAAATTATTTAATTATCACATGTTTATGAATAATGATTTTCATATTAATTTTAAATGAAATCGAGAATAAAGAGTTAGCGAGATGATTTCTTATTATTATTAAAAGTGAATTGAAAATCAAGAATGATGTAGTTTAAAAAAACTACATCAAACCCTATTTAACCATCAAATTTTCTCCACCTTATTAGATTGATTGATTTATTATATTTATAATTATCTAAAAGGCTAAAATCTCCCTACAAAAAAACATCTAAGTGTCCCTTTTTCTATGCTTATATTGCTTATAATTCTTATCATTTATCATGTCTTTTTAATCACGTGATAAATAAATAAAATTTAAAATTATTTAATTATCATGTGATCATGATCAAACAATTAGATATGATGATTTGTTTTTTATTATTAAAAATGATATTTGAAAATCAAGAATAACGTAGTTCTTTTATAAAAAAAATTACACTAACACTATCTACTCACCAAATCTTATCTGTCAGTGTGAGGAAGAGTTAAAATAATAGATTTATGATATGATGTAATTAAAAAAATCTTCCTCATAAAAAAATCAATTATAATAGTTTAAGAATTCATTTTTCTACATTTATGTAGCTTATGGATCTTATCATTTATACTGTCTTTTTAATTATAGAACAAATAAATATATTTAAAGTTATTTAATCATCACGTGATCATGAACAATATTCTTCATGTTAACTTTAACTGACAAGTAGAGAATAAATAATTGAATTTGATGATTTGGTTTTTTATTATTGTTAAAAGTGATAACTGAAAATCAAGAATAATGTAGTCTTTAAAAAAATTATATCAACCCTATCTCTTCATGAAATCCTTGCCACCATACTATGGAATGATTTATTTCTTATATTTATCATTACTTACAAGTCTAAAATCTCCACACATACACACAAAAAAGTCCAGTTATATATGGTTTAAGTGTTCATTTTATACGCTTATATAGCCTACATATGTTATCATTTATAATGTATTTTTAATCACAATAAAAATATATTTAATTATCATGTGATCATGAACAATGCTTTTTATGATAACTTTATTTGACAACACAAAGAATAAACATTTGAGTTACTTAATTATCACGTAATAATGATTTTCATGTGAATTTTAACTGACATAACAGAGAATAAATGTTTTTATTATATTAAAAGTATTATTGAAAATCAAGAATACTGCACCAACCATATCTACTCATTAAATTTTCCCCACCTTAATTACTTAGATTGATTTATTTCTTATATTTATGATTACCTAAAAAAGTCTTCCTCACAAAAGAACATCTCATTGTCCCTTTTTCTATGTTTATGTTGCCTACAAATCTTATCATTTGTACTGTCTTTTTTTATCACAAAATAAGTAAATAAAATATTTAACTATCACGTGATGATAAATAATGTTTTTCATGTTAACTTTAACTGACAGCACAGAGAATAAATAGTTAAAAGTGATGATAATCATTTAGATCTTATTATTTGTATTATTTTTTTAATCACAAAAGTGGAACAATCTTTTATAATAACTTTAATGAACACAATGCATAGAATAAACAGTTGAAAGTGATGATTTGTTTTTTATTGTTAAAAATGATAACCAAAAATCAAGGTGATGTACTTTTTTACTACATGAACCCTATATATTCATAGAACTCCTCTACCCACTATGGATTGATTTATTTCTTATATTTATTATTACCTAAAAGACTAAAACATATAACATATAGATCTTGTTATTTATATTATCTTTTAATTACAAAATAAATAGATTTTAAATTATTTAATTATCACGTGATCACGAACAATGCTTTTCATATTAACTTTAATTGGCAACACAGATAATAAATAATTAAATTATTTAATCATCACGCTAACTGACAATGCAGAGAATAAACAATTGAAAGTGATGATTTGTTTATTACTGTTATCAAAAGTGTTAACTGAAAATCAAGAACAATGTAATTTTTAAAAAACTACATCAACCTTATCTACTAGTAAAACTCTCTACACCCTATTATGAATTGATTATTTCACAACACAGACAATAAACAGTTGAAAGTGATGATTTGCATGGTTTGATTATTATCACCTTATCATAAACAATGTTTTTCATGTTAACTTTATCTGACATTACAGAGAATAAACAGATAAATCATAAAGGATAAACAGTTGAAAGTGATGATTTGTTTTTAGTTATTAAAAGTGATAACTGAAAATAAACAATAATGTAATTTTTTTAAAACTATATCAACCCTAACTGTTCATAAAACCAAACCAGTTATATATAATTTCAGTGTCCCTTTTTCCACGCTTATATAGCCTATAGATCCTATCATATGTGTTTTATACGGTCTTTTTTATCACAAAATAAATAAATAGTGTCTTATTATAATTGTTTCTTTTGGTGTCAGTGAAAGGACACATGAAACAACAATTCTCGTCCAGCCCAATCTGCTCAGCAAAAGCCAACCCGCCCATGGCCCATCGGTGTCATCGTCTCTATATTTATTGTATTTGAGCCTTTCACCATAAATGGTCACTCCTCTCTCTCTCTCTCTCTCTACTTGTTTCTTCAGGTTATCAATTTTCAGGCAATACCCACATTCTGGTTTTTTCCCTTCGAGTCATTTTCAGGTGAGATTTACAGTGTCAACATCAATATTCTTTGTGGGTTTCTTGTGGATCTGTGATTGGTTTGGTCCCTTGTGAAATGGGTCTTCATGCAAAGCCTCCTTCTCTTTAGGGTTGAGTCTCAAATCCCAGAACTTGCATGTCATTGATGTTGCTGGGTTTGTTCATTACTGTAAAGATGAGCTGATTTGTCTATGGTTTTTGTAACTTTAGATTTTATTTTTGTTCCAAATTATTTGTGTTTCTTTATTGTATCAGATTTGTTCAAATATTTGTTGTTGTACCACATGCAAAGCCACAGTAGGCTTGCATGTGAGTCAGGCTATTAGATTATAATACTATCACTGAACTGCCCTAAAAATTTGGCCATTATCAGTCCAATGTGTGTTCTGACCTTATTAGTCATAATCCCAGAACTTGCATGTTGGTGTTAGTTTTGTGCATTGTAGGTCATTTAAGTGTCCAGGTGATTCAAAATGGTTTCCTGAAACTGCTGATTACATTTTGGTCATGTTTGGTTCCCACTTATTTGTGTTGCATTAAAAAAGACATGGGTTCTCTGACATTGCTTCAGATTTGGTTATGTAAGGGTCTAATGTTTGGATCCTTGGAATTGTGTGCTTGTGCCACATGCAAAGCCACATCAAGTTTGCATGCGAGACAGATTCTTAGATTATAATACTGTAATTGAAGAACCCTCAAAAGACAATTAAAAAAAAGTTTTTATTATTATTTTGATGGAAAACTCCCATTCAATTGAGGATCTGATAGGGAAGGTTGAATTCAGAGTTCAATTTCACTTGATGAAAAGTAAGATTTAACTTTAGGATTTACATAGTTTTTTCCCCTCAGTTTGGGATATGAATCTTAAAAAAATAATCTGACTTTACCTCCTATCCAAGGCCTAATGACTTCTGTATTATACAGTGGAAAAAATAGACTATTTTGGTGTTTATTAGATGTTGATCTACGGGTATGATTTATCCCAAGGTTGGCACCAACCCAATTAACGAATTCATTTCCTAAATCAGAACAAGAATTATCTCCTTAGATAAGTTTTGCTGTTTATACTGTTATTACTCACATATGAGTAATTCTTTTTTTCTGCTAGTTTATGTCCTTACTCTTCACCTGTTTTGTTATGCAGCAAGTAGTTCAGAATGGCACAGGTTTTGGCACCCTGTAGTCAACTGCGGATGAATGTTAAAAGGAGCTCACCCAATGCAAGCTCTTTATTACCAAAGATGCAGAGTCCTCTGTTGCTGAAACAGAATAAGAAAACAGTTAGATCATCTGATAAATTTAGAGTGCTCGCCTTGAAGTCTGATAATAGCACAGTTAACAGGGTAGAGCAGCTCCTAAATCTGGATGTCGCTCCCTACACCGACAAGATTATTGCTGAATATATTTGGTAAAATCTTACTCACTTGTAAGCAGCTTTTTTCTGAAAATTTCACAAGTAATGACTTAATCTGATGATAAGTCTTTTAGTTATATCAGTTGCCAAAACCACTATCTCATATATTTTTGCTGAGAAGCAGTTTCATTTTTATTTGATTACAGTGATACTTTCTCATAATACATTTCCGTTCTGAAACAGGATTGGGGGGACTGGGATTGACATGCGCAGCAAGTCGAGGGTACAGTTGTATTTATTATATGACCTGCTTGGGAATCTCCAAGAGTTTTAGTTTTACCATTTTTGACTTAATAAGTCATTTGAAATTTCAGACAATCTCAAAGCCTATCGAACATCCATCTGAGCTTCCCAAGTGGAACTTTGATGGATCAAGTACTGGACAAGCACCTGGAGAAGATAGTGAAGTTATTCTATAGTAAGATCCTGAGAATATATAATTTCTCAGTATTTCTCTTTGTCATGACACCATGACGATCTTCATTTGACTTTTTATGCAGCCCTCAAGCTATTTTCAAGGATCCTTTCCGTGGGGGTAATAATATTTTGGTGAGTGTTGTATCAGTATGTGAACTGGCCAAATAGTGATGTATTGCAGTGAGGACTGAAAATGGTTTCTACAAGATTGTTTGTGTTGGTCACGATTGAAGTTAATGCTGATATAGAACACACCAAAAAGAGAACAATTTCTTGACTTGATTTTAATGGGGTTTATTAGGTGATTTGTGATGCCTACACACCTGCTGGCGAACCCATCCCCACAAACAAACGTTACAAGGCAGCTGAAGTTTTCAGTAACCAAAAGGTCATTGATGAAATACCATGGTAAAGTTTCTTTTGATCTTCTTATCATAAAAGTTATCTTCTTGTATATGATTATTGTAAATTGAGAACATCTTTCCTGTATATGCTGAAAATTGTCTGCTAATGAAATCTAAATTCAGCATTATATATTTACTAGTTTTTCTATATTACTCAAATTAGGTATGGGATAGAGCAAGAGTACACCTTACTTCAACAAAATGTCAAATGGCCTTTGGGTTGGCCTATTGGTGGCTATCCTGGTCCTCAGGTAGATAATCAGCTTGTCATTACGTCATCAAAGAATGGAACCTATAAGCCTCTTCTTTTGTGGCATGAATTTATGATGCGTGTTAAACTATATTGCAGGGTCCTTACTACTGTGGTGTTGGGGCTGATAAGTCATTTGGACGTGATATATCGGATGCTCACTACAAGGCTTGCTTATATGCCGGGATAAACATTAGCGGAACCAACGGGGAGGTCATGCCTGGACAGGTTTGGATGTTATGATCATTTATAGTGAACTTTCTAATACTGTGCTTGTTTTATTGATTATGTATTTACTTTTGCAACTTTATGCAGTGGGAGTATCAAGTAGGTCCTAGTGTCGGAATTGAAGCTGGAGATCATATATGGTGTTCAAGATACATTCTTGAGGTATGCACAGAAACCACTCTGAACAAACATTAACAGTCACAAAAAACTTCCATTGCGAAATGTTTATATTGATATTATATGTGCTGAATCCTGACAGCGAATCACTGAACAAGCTGGAGTTATTCTCTCCCTTGACCCAAAACCAATTGAGGTAAACAAATTTATTATCATTACATTATTTCATACCTGTGCATTCACAATGAATAAATGAGTAATTCTTCTTTTGGATAGGGTGATTGGAATGGTGCTGGGTGCCATACCAATTTCAGGTACCTATATACACCCTTACTATAACTAACCAATACACTGTATATGTAGAAGATTTATTTAACTTGTATTTTCGTCTTGCAGCACAAAAAGCATGAGAGAGGAAGGGGGCTATGAAAAAATCAAGAAAGCAATTCATAATCTTTCTCTTCGCCACAAGGAGCATATTAGTGCATATGGAGAAGGAAATGAGAGAAGATTGACCGGAAAGCATGAAACAGCGAGCATTGACTCATTTTCTTGGGTATGCACATAAGTTATCCCATGATATCAAATGGAGTGAAAGAGAGATCGAACATATATTGATTATGCTATTTGTTGAACTCCTTATTGCAGGGAGTGGCAAATCGAGGCTGCTCAATCCGCGTGGGGCGTGAAACTGAGCAGCAAGGCAAAGGTATTTTTCTTGGCTCTACTCAATTACTACTGTTTAATTAATGCTTGTTTGAGGAGGAAAATTAGAAGAGGCATTTAAACTTATATTGTAATTCCATAGTAAACTTCAGGATTCATGGCAAAGATAATTCCATCAGGATGTTGTTGAAAAAGATGAATATACTATTCAACTTTATAGCGTGCAATCTACTCCTTCAGTTGTAAAATAAGTGTCCCATTTGACTATTTGCAAAAGAAAACATTCAAATTTTAGTGTTTGACCCTTTACCTCAGGCGCTCTATGCGGCCTCTGCTCAAGCTGTTTTAGCTAAATGATGAATGGATATCATTGGAAAATCATGCTTAACTAACTAAACAGAAAGTGGACACTATTTGGGGCATCCTTTTCAGGGACTAGAATACTTGTTTTGTGGACGGACAAAGTATAATAAAGAATTCATATTGAAGCTGAAGGTTGAAACTTTGCACAACCTTTTGTGGAATGTAAGAATGGGCCTATTTTTCAATGGACCAGGAAAGAAAATACTACATGCATTAGCTTCTTACCATCTAAAATAATACTTTTTCTCCGTAAATTTTTTATACTCTCAATATTGTCAGCATTTTTTTGATGATTTCATGAGGTTGTTTTTCTGTAATATAATTCAATCTCATTTCATAGCTATTGCTGTGTAGATTTGTTTATGCAATGTTGCTTGTCATCTACTCTTTCTTTTCTTCTGTTGATGTTGCTTTCCTGTTGCGCTAGGTTACTTGGAGGACCGTCGTCCGTCTTCAAATATGGATCCCTACATTGTGACATCATTACTCGCAGAAACAACATTGTTATGGGAGCCAGAGAAGAAGGCCTAAGCTTGTTATGGTTGAAGATCATGCTATGGATCAAAACACAACTTGGGATTCGTTGGCCTGAATGGAGTTTCTTTCTTTTTACTTTCCACTTTGTTCTAGATCCTGTAGGGAAGAACCCTTTATAAATAACAGTATGCAAATATAGTATCACACCATGCCCTGATTGGAAAGCTCCGGTTCTCTTGGAAGAGGCGCCGCGAGTCAGTATGCATCATTTGTGTTTTTTTATGTCTGTTCCGCTACATATCTGGGACATCCCTTTATTTGCAAATTCACGAGTGAGTTCAAACTGAAAGAACAATAAGATTTTTGACTATGAACCTTTCTCAACTGTATTTGCAATTCCTTCATTTGATTTTTTTTTGGAATATGGATGCTTATTACCTTTTTGCTATCTTGACATGTTCGTAGATTATCCTGAAAGCAGGTGTGTAACTAACTATGGACTGATATTCCTAATGTTTGTTTGTTGTCATTCGTCGCAAGAAAACTTGTAATTTTATCTCAGAAGTATCTTTTCCAGGAAAAAAGTGCCCAGAAAACTTTATTCCTTTGTTTGTTCTTCGGGAAAGCTTTATCCTGGCATATATGGATTCTTTCCCTTTGTATCAAGAAAACTGAAGCCCAGGTTAAGGAATACAGCAATTTCTTCGAGTCAAAGACTTCGTTGTTTTGTTTATGTGTATATATATTGATCTCATTTTCTCAACAAAAGCGTGATCAAGTTGAGGTTTTAGTGTTTTACAGGTTTGCTCTCAGAAATCTGAAATCTCCTATGGCTTCCGGAGGCGCGAAATCTGCAGCCTATCTCCTCTTATTCGTCAACCTGGTGCTGTACTTGATAGTGATCGTAGCAGCTTCATGGGCCGTGAATCATGGAATTGAAAAATCTCACGAAACAGGTAAAACATTTTCCCCAACATTTTTTCTTAGTACTATGGTGTCACTTCCTGTAATAACACAAATCCGTGTTCGGCATGCAGCTTCATTTTTATCCTTACCGGCGCGGATATTTCCAATATACTTCCCATTTGGGAATATGGCGACAGGGCCTTTCGTGATATTCTCATTGATAGCTGGTGTAGTTGGGATGCTCACTTCACTCACTGCCATAAACAATGTGACTCAGTGGAATCCCCCAAACTTGCACTCGGCCGCTGCTTCTTCTCTTCTCTCCTCTGCACTCTCTCTGCTAGCCATGGGGTGATGAATCATTTGCTCCTATTCTTTATTCTTTTTTATAATTTTCTTCAATTGTAAAGATTAAGTTCTGGGTTCTCAGAATTGATATTTTTTTTTACTTGTACAGATTTGCATGTAAGGAAATTTATCTTGGCTGGACAGATGCTAACCTGGTAAGCTCAAGCCATTATCTTGTTAATTCCTTTACGCTTAAAGGGAAAAATGCAGATAACTATCCACAATCATACATCATTTCTACTCAGCTACACCCAACTAAAATTTGGGTCATTCAATTACACTCAAGTTTCATAAATTCTCATATGGTAAGTTTTTTGGATAGAAAATGATAATTTTGAAAGTGAAAAGACAAAAATGCCCTTGAGTAAAAATCTAATTTTCAGACCTAAAAATATAAAATTAGATTTTTAGTCAAAGATCATTTTAGACTTTTTACTTTAAAACTTAACATTTTCCATCCAAAAACTTAACCGATGTGAATTTATGAAACTTAGAGAATGTAGCTAAGCGGAAATGATGTATAGTTGAAATAGTTATCTTTACTTTTCCCTTCCTTTAATGGTGAAAATAGGTTCACTGGTCTCATTGCTTAGGTTTTGGGGGTTTTAAGTGCAATATTGCGACAAAGTAAAAAGAGTAATGTCGATATTGATGTGAATGTGCAGCGAACGCTGGAGACGATAGTGATCATAGTGAGCGGGACGCAATTGTTTTGCACCGCCGCGATCCATGCTGGGGTTGAAGACGTTTTGCCCCGTTCAGCCAACAGATCAAGATATTAAATTTGTATTCATACAATACATATGTGTTAATAATGTTATGCAAGAATTGAAGAATGCTTTCACTTTTTAATCATTGTTCTTTCCCTTTTTTCATGTGATTTTTTTCCCGGGGATTTGTATTTGTAATGATCTTTGTTCAGATTGATTTGTGAAGTGTGATTTTCTCTCTTCTGCTACTGTATATACATATTGCTGTACGTGTCTAATAATATAAAATGGGTATGGAGGTGAGTTATTAGTTTATAATACACTTTTTATTTTCGTTTATGAAATAAAAGTAGATCAAAGCACATTTTAAAAATAAATAAATTTAGTTTAATTTTAAGTAGGTGAGTTATTAATTTACATAACTCATGCTTGCAAGGAGTGGGCATTTTAGACCCGCAACCAAAAATTGTAATCAACAGTTCGATTTAAATTCTCAAATTGAGAGTCATTTGATTCTCATTCGGTTCGTAAAATTTAAGACCGGTAAGTAACTGACAAGAATCGAAATCAGTTTTAAGATATAAAATTACTTTATTTGCAAACTTTATAATTCCACTGGATTGTAATAATTAAGTTTTATCGTTTGATTTTCATTTTAAAAAATTTCATAATTTCAAATTTAAAGTTTTAGTTTATAAATCGGATCAAAATCGTCTAATTTGAACCATAAATCAACTAACTAACTAACATTGAAAATCAATTAATTCTTACAATATGAACTGAAAAACCGAGTCCAAAACCTATTCCTTAAAGTGACGTATTCTTAAGTTGAGGTTTGTGACATTTACTCTAAATTTAATTTAAAGTGTGAGGTAGGAACAAGGTTGTAGATGTCGCACGACGCTATGATGGTGGACAAACAACTTCGGAGCCATGGCGGATATTCATTTTTGTATTTTTAATATAAATTAATTTACAATGTAATAAAAAATACATATTATGCTACATTTTATAATATTTTCAACTTTTTAAAAAAACAATTAATTAGTTTGAACATAACCGACCTAAATTGGTCTAAAATTAATACAAATCGGCTCAAAATGGTCAAAACGTCTGTGTGATTTTCGGGGTCATGGCACTGCCATTTACAACACTGAGTAGGGGTGAGCAACAAAACCCACTATCCCGACCCAATCTGCCCGCCCCGAGACCCAACCCGGTGCGACTGAGAAAAGTTAGGGATCCTGAAATCAATAACCCGCTAAATTTGGGCCGGGTTCCGGGTTATTAGTTTACATAATAATATTTAATTTTAGGTATATTTATTGTTTCGGACAGTCAAAAAAAAAAAGCGATCCTAAAGTAAAGTACAACTCAACAATAGAAATAGAAATTTCGATTAATGACTAGAATGCCCCCGTTATGTTCATCTTAATTTCTCCATTTTGTGTTTCGTTGATTGATTAGAAGATAAACAAAAGCAGCTATAGAGAGGTAGAGCCCAGTCTGAGCCAGCAACTTCATTCTCTGATGCACTGTCTCTCCCGATCGGAAACTACATTCTCTATCTCTGATTTTCCATTTCTGGGTATTTTTTTAATTTTTTTTCCCAGCCCCAGTAAGCAACACCTCGTGTACGAGCGGATCGGTGTCTTCATCTAAATCTCCATGGAACAGCTCGTCAGCTTCATAATTCGCCCTCCCAGGTATGAAAATTTTCTTGGGTTTTCACATGGTTTCGAAAAATTTGATTTTGTTTGTTTGTTTCGAGTGTACTTCGCTACTGGGGTGATCCGTAATTTTTGTGTTTGGCTTAGCAGAACTGGGTTATGATTATTTTTTTTCAAACATGGGTTCTGAGTTTCTTTTTTTTTTTTGCGTAATTTCGTGCGGTGGATTGGCTGTGGTTGAACATGTTTCCTTGTTTTTGTTTTTGAAAGTTATGATCTTTCTGGTTTATTTCATTGATATATGCAGCCAGATCTTGTTCATTTATGTCTGCATATATATATATATATATTTGGAATTTTATAATATTTTAGTAAAAATTTCCAATTATTACAATTTGCTATAAATTCTGTAGAAATTTATTATGTCTTCATAATAGAGACTTTCATTTTGAATGTAAATATTGACATATTGACCTCTTTTTGAAGGTGAAAACTGTTTCTTGAATCACATACTGAAACTCATGTTTATTAAAATAAATAGAAACTATGATTGTGAATTGTTAATCAAAGGTGTATAATTTACTGGCTGCAGAGCTGAATACACTAAGAATGATTTATTGGATCGAGAGTTTATGCTGAAAGGGAAATGGTACCAAAGGAAGGATCTGGAGGTAACTTCTCACATTATATTTAAAGATACGAAGTTTTTGGCACTTAATTTTGATATGCGTGAGGAAGTATAATTCACTTTTGTTGTTCACCAATTTGAACACCGTGGATACTTTCTTTGCAGGTTACAAACAGTCATGGACATGTTCTTCAGTGCAGTCATTACATGCCTGTTGTTAGTCCTGAAGGGAAGCCTCTCCCCTGTGTAATTTACTGCCACGGAAACAGGTAACTTTATGACCGACGAATTAGCAAAAAACACGGTAGCCAGTTCTTGTTTGAATTGTGTAGTTAGTAATAGATCGATTCAAGGACTTCTTACTTGGAAGAACGGAATTGAAGTTCTTAGTCACCGTTAGTCTTTAGAATGAAATGAGTGGAGATAGTTACCGCATCCCAATTGTTGAACCTAATCTCATAATGACATTAGTTTATGCTAACATGTCTACTATTACTTAATTTATAATTTGTTTATCCATTGATGTCCTTACATATATATCAGCCCTGTTTCTGAAAATCTGTATTTGTATGACTTCTGGCAAATGCTAGGAAAAATTTCAATACTGATTGACTTTCCACTACGCCATTTTTATAAGAACTTTAAGGAATATTATAGAAAACTAACTGTAAGGTCGAATAAGGAAAGTTAAGTTTATTATGGAACACAGTTAGTATGTTATTTTTTCCCACCCATAATGTTTTCTAAAGCTCTCGGACCTTCAAATTGAACGGATAGAGCACATAATAAAGTCCCAAGAAAACCTATATGATCATATCCTGCTGCCAAGCTTGTGGGATTTGAAAATGGCAACTGCTCTAAATAGAGAAAATATAAGCTCTACATGTAATATAAAGGCAAGATTCAAGCCCAAGTATCGGAAGCCTGAGCCTGCATATGTAGCCAGGAACTTAGAATCCTTTGCCTCACTGTCTTTCTGTTTCAAATGCTAAGCATCACAGTGCTGTCTTACTGCATAAAATCCAATTGAATCATTATTGAATAGCCTGCAGAGAAAACTTACTAGGAATGTGAAGAATGTTTTGTAATTGAATTGCAAAATAAAATTTCTACATCTATGCAATTGCAGTCAATGTTTAGACACTTGATAGCTGTAGTAGTACATCTTTTGTATCATATTAGTTCATAGTACCTTTTCATCTCACCTTACTAGTTTTCAGTAACTTTGCTACATAAGCTATCGACAGACCTGATTTTATCTGAATGTTACATTAAACAAAACCAGTTGTCGTAGGAGCCTGTGGTCAATTGATTAGAACTTACTTTCAATTTTATTTGGGATTGGGCATGAATCTTATAGATTTATTTCCTCTCGATATCTGCGTGTCCTTACAATTGCTTGAGTTAGGTGACTTATTATCTGCGTCAGTAGAATCTATCTTTACTGAATGCCAGCATTTCTTGCTTTTTAATAGTGGCTGCCGAGCAGATGCTGGTGAAGCTGCCATAATTTTGTTGCCAGCAAACATCACGGTTTTCTGCCTTGACTTTTCTGGATCCGGACTCTCCGGAGGAGATTATGTCACTCTTGGGTGGAATGAAGTAAGTGGTTGAGTGGCTAATAACAAATATTTCCTTATAGGAGATTTTTTATGGTACTATATTATTATTAGTATATTATACACCTGCCAGCCAGCAAATGTGTAAATTATCATTCACAGAGCCAGGATATATTTTTTAAAACCTGTATTTGGGTTCAAAACTTAACAGCCTATCATATTTGCCAGTTGGTATGCTTTTGAGCCTTTGCTAAATTAATCCGTGCCTTCCTAGTCCATATGGCTGAAATATTTTAGGTTATTTGTGTCTGAAGTTTGAGAGCTTTTGATATCAGTTGGTCCTGCCTCCTATGACTTAGGCTATCAGGTTGGGAACTTCACAAATTATATATCTTTGTTCTTTTATGGAACACACTGTACATTTTGATGAGAGATAACATTGCCAGTTGAAGTCTTCGAAGTGTAGGCCTATCAACCTGCTGTTCTTATACTAGACTGCAAAAATTAGTGTTGATGCATTCATTACGAGTTTACCATCTTACCGTTCCTTTTGCTTTTTCAGAAGGATGATCTTAGGGCAGTGGTTGACTATTTACGGGCAGATGGAAATGTTTCTCTGATCGGCTTGTGGGGTCGGTCAATGGGTGCTGTTACTAGGTTTTCTTCATGGACTTACTATCTTCTTTTATGTTGCATCAATAAGATGTAGTCCATGATAATATCTGTTAATTGTATCACAATAAGAGATGACAAAACCTCTTTCGACAACAAGCTTCCAAGTTTGGGTGAAGATAACATACATCACTTCCCTGTCTTGTTTTTGAAAGGTTACATATACTGAGAATCATACAATTTTTCACAGCCTTATGTATGGAGCTGAGGATCCATCCATCGCAGGAATGGTTCTTGACAGTCCCTTCTCAGATTTGGTGGACTTAATGATGGAACTTGTAGATACCTACAAGTTTCGTTTACCCAAGTTCACTGTAAGTAGATCAGTTCATGGTAAATTTTACATTGCCAAATAGTTTCTGTTCAGGCAACTTATTGTGAAAGCTATATCAGAGTGTGTATTGCATGATCCACAAGATCTTAACTTTAGGACTTCAATGATGTTCTCAATATCCTGGAAAGTTGGTTACTGATAAATGTTTAAAGATTTGCTCCATATCCATACTTACCTCTTTCAAATAAGCCAATTGGGATTGAAAAATAAAAAATATGCTGGTTCTCGGTAACTTAACTTTTGGTTTACGGATATGAAATAAATAAGGGGAGGGGGTGTATTAGAGTTGAACATTGTAGTGATAATTATTTTTAATAATGATTTGAGCTATACAAAACTTATTAACCACTGATGCAAATGCAATGATGTTAATTCAGAAAATAAACTGTGCACTTAAATTGGAATAATAATAATAATAATAATAATAATAATAATAATAATAATAATAATAATAGCTCCCTATGCCCACTTGATTTTTCTACTTTCAGGTAAAGCTCGCAATTCAATACATGAAACGATCTATCCAAAAGAAAGCAGGATTTGACATCGCAGAATTGAACACAATTAAGGTTTGAATTCATTTTCAATTTTTATGTTTCTCTTGGCTGATTGTATCTTTTGCCGATAATTTTGGCTTGAGATTCATTTCAGTTTTTTGTCATCATGTTAAACCATTCATATGTCTTATCAAATTAAATGCTTGGTTGACATGCCTTGATTTTCTTCATCTGGTTTCTTAGTTGTCTATTTGATATGAGACATTACGTCTTTCAACTGTAGATTGATCTTATCTGTAGATGCATGATTTATTGTTATATCTTATATATTGTATTCAAAAGATATTAGTTATCCCGATGGATAAATATTATATTTATTGTGATTTTATTGAACACCACACGACCCTTTCATTTGGATTTTAAAGGGACAAAAAATGTGTCCCTTGGTTGTACATGTTCAGATTTCATTGATCAACCAATTTAGGAAGTTTATTAATAAGAAACAGCAATTACAATAGAAAACTGCAAAACAGTAATAAACTTACCCAAAATTTAAAGAACTAACCCGAAAATTAAAGCCCAAGCTGATAGGTGGAGGCCCAAACTTGTGGTTTAAGCTAGTGAATGGATCCACATCTTTTCGATGTGAAACTTTAACACACAGCGTTCGCACTATCCATCGAACCATATGATTTACTCCACAATCAAATTCTTTGATTTATCATGAAAGTCAGCGCATCCGACACATGTAGAGCCCTTTAAAACTTTTCTTTTAGTGCCTTGTATAGCTGTATCATGGCCCTTTTGGGCTAAAACTTGGGCAGGGCTTTTTAGCATGGCTTTTGCTTAATTGAAATTACATCTCTCTCCCCCTCTTGTAAAAATTTGTTTCGAATTTCATCAACTTTTTATTGACAATAAATGTTGTGCTATGAAGAAATTACGAAACATATAAGTTTTGCTTGTAATGTAATGTGTTGATATAGGTGGCCAAGTCATGCTTTGTTCCAGCATTGTTTGGGCATGGTGAAGAAGATGATTTTATACGCCCTCATCACTCAGACCAGATATTTAAAGCTTATATGGTAAGTTTTTCTTAACTAAACTAAATCTGGGAATTGTGTATTAGCCCGTATTCACATATTTCAGTAGTAAAGTTACCTGTATCCAATTTCTATTCAAAATTTTCCATTGGAAAGAAATTGACTGTTTACTCGCATAGATTCTGGATTTTGATTGGCCAATGACATGCAAAATGACAAAAAGTTTTAGTTCATTTTGATCGGTTCCGACTGATTCCAGGCCATCATACATGAAGCGTTGTCTTCAGGTTTTAACGCTCAATACCTGACTTGTGCAGGGAGACAAAAATATTATCAAGTTTGATGGAGATCACAACTCCTCGCGTCCACAATTTTACTTCGATTCTATAAATATATTTTTCCATAATGTATTGCAACCTCCCGATGATGAGGTAGGAGGAACGTATTTTGACACAATGTACGATTACATTGGTAAGGTAATGCTTCTGGCTGAAGGTCTTGAATATTGCTATAACTTCGGGATCCATATCAAGAATCCATTTTCATTGCTGTCTGTTCTACATTCAGGGTAGTTGGAACCCCGTGCTCGAAGTGGGCCATAACCAAGCCTCTTTACCTGCATTGAAAGGTATTGCTTTGATACCTTGTCTGATAATGGTTTGTTTTTATTATTGTCGAGACCCTTTAATTTGCGGCCCTCTTGTGGTGTTCTTCTCTGCATTGAATATTTGTTACAGGAACAGAAACAAGCAGCACTAGTACCACAGATGCTATTGAACAAGTCCGTTCCAAGAGACCTATGAGTCGGACAGAGGTCAGTTTGGCTGTTTGGTTTCTGAGTTAAATTATAAATGGAACATAATATATAAGTCTTCTTATTGTGGTGTGTTCAATGAATTGTCTCAACTCTTAAATGTACCACGTCTTTTTTTGGTGTCAAAATATAAATAGCTGTAGGGGTGTTCACGGGTGGGTATAACATCCACCGCGCCAAAATCTCACCCACCCGCACTTATGCGTGTTGAACATTTGGACCCGTGACCCACCCAACGAGTAAGATCATCTCTATAATTCTCACTTGTACGGGTTGTGGGTGGGTCAAGTCTGAACCCGCGGACCCGTTCGTGTATTGGGCCTTAGGCAGAGGCAGCACATGTGTAAAATTGCATGAAAGAAGAACACTAAGTAAACAAGTAATCTCTCTCCATGCAAAAGACATGGGGTCAAAGTAAAAGCAATAATGTTTGGTTTTCATTACATTTGTCAATAGTTGTGTACAAAATAGAGTATAAACACTATACCATGAAAATAAGGGTTAGGAATTAAGATGTCTAAGCTCTAGCTAGAGTTTTATATTATTCTCACGATATTTATCTTGGGTATAATTTTCTCAGGTCCCTTCTGCTATACATACTACAGACGGCCAATCAAAGGCCGAGGTATTTTCTTGTCTATTCTCTCGTCTCTTAAATCCGGGTATTTCCTCCTTCACATAAAAGGAAATTTCCCATCAGATTTGTGGACATTATAACCCTACACCCAGTAAGACAGCATATCACTCAAAAATTCACAACACGTTCTTTAACATTGAGAACAAACTGATGGCTAGTTATGAAGAATGTGCACTTAGATGAGTAATAACATTATTCTTAGATCAGACCGTTTTTCATGAATTACTTGCTAAGTTGGGCATGGCACCCGACATGCTCTAACTTGAGGAAAAGTATTGAAGTATTTCCTCCAGTCTACTTTAAAAATAATGAAGTTTTAGGACTAACCACTTAAAAATCATTTCGTAGTTCGTAAATTTCGTTTGTAGGTGTCGATACTAGAAAATATGAAATACAATGAAATTTCTCACGAGTGACGGGAATAAGAAATATCCTATTCCTGTCTTCTTCACAAGTAGACATAAATGTTTACACGTATATCAGGAAGGCAACAATATTTCAATACTCCCCTTCAAATCGGAGGGTGTTGGAACATAATGAGCAAATACCCAACTCTTGTATGTATCTTGTTGCAGGGTGAAGAAGGCGATGATCATTGCCCATCATCATCTGGTATGATCAGCTTTGAATTTGACAATGGACGCCCATATAGCCCTCACGTTTCGACCGCATTGGATGATGATCAGTTTGTAGAGTACGCACTCGATGACCTGGCAGGCTTTCCATGCGACGCTGAGGAAGAAGAAAGGGTGAGTTGAAAAACACTCTCCTAAAGCCGACCACTCAACAAACTCGTTACTCATGGTAAATTTTTCACATGTCAAAATCTGTCAGATGCTCATGGAAGCAGTTATCGAATCGTTAAAAGAGGTGGACATGAGACACCCTCACGCAGAAGAGCAACCGTCTGTTTGCACCAAACAAGAAGACAACTCTTCTTCTCTTGTTAAGACAGAATCTACTGAAGCTTCACTGAGCAATGGGCACAATCTGGTGTCGGAACATACTTCTGATTCTATCCGTAAGGATGATACCTCAGCGAGCATCCATGGTTCCTCAGACATGGATATTTCTGACAATACAAGAGCAACATTGACAGTTGAGAAAAGCCCGACAAACCATATCATTGACGGTTTGATGCGCAGGTGGGATCTCAACTTCTTTCGAAATGGTCGATGAATGATAATATGATTGTTTCTTTTTCTTTTCCCTTTTTACTTTAAACGGTCTGGAAATGTGTTTTGTGCCTAATTTATCATTGTTATGAAGAAAATGAAAAGAAAAAACATTTTGGATGTGTTTTAGGAAGGCGTTTGTGTTGCTTTTTTTTGTAGATTTGTTACTGTAAATGTTTTATTATCATGGGTTTTAGTTTTTTCTATGAGATATTTTATTTTGCATGGAAACATAACATTTTGGAGGTAGATTTTTATTTATGTACAAGATCTTTGAGCATATTATTTAACTCTCATTTGGCTTGTAAGTTATAATCATTGCATATGGCAATATTGTTCTGACTTGTGAGTGACTCGACTTTGGTTGACCCTACTGTAATGTAAATTATGTTGGACTAATTTGGAGGCATGCCTATCATTTAAGATAGATCTTATCTTTGATTCTTGACAAGATTTAACATGGCAATGAGACATGATTAGACACCTAGAAAGGACCTTGATTGTGCTTGAGCCACAGAATTTTGAACATGTGTTTTTGCCAATCATATCATTTCACGTGGGTTTGTTTTAAGCTTCAATATGTAATAATATATGCAAAATGGTGTCTAAAACGAGAATAAAATTGTTTGCCAATATTATGATAATCTGAATGTACATGATAAAAATTAAATAAACCCAAGTTTAAACCCCAATTTGATTATAAAAAAATGTAATGATAGTAAAACCGAATTGAAATAAATTTATTCAATAATAACTTTATTTTGCAAATTTAAATGCTGAGATATGTTCTTCGGTTTGCACCCAAAAAAATGATGTTCACTTGAATAACCCTCTTAAAAATCAATTATACATATGAAATTAATTTTCTTTTTTTAATTATATCATATCATAAATCTACCATTTAACAATTCCTCACCCAGTTCACAACGAGGTTCGCAACTCAGGCCTCTCCACTAACAATGTGAGGCTCGAATTGGTTGCGGTGTCCCCTCGGGAACTGAAATTAATCTATTTTTGTTATTTCATAAAGTAATAAACAGATAAATCATAAAATCGCACTGGTTTGATTCAGACACCAAGACACGTACATTTGGTAATTCCATGTTATATATAGTTGAGTTTTAACATAACGATCAATTGAGCTACCAAATTATGAAGATAAGGCTCATGTCTTAATTTGTCCTTGGAAATATATGGCCGGAAAAGCAAGAAGTTTCAGGTCGCGTTGGAGTCACGTGACACCATGCAATATATATGGCATGCATCATGCATGCCTATATATATATATATTGTGTAGATCGATAGTGAAGTTACAGTTTGGACTGTGGAGTGGACCCTAAAATGATTAACACTCTCATGTCTCATGTCTAGTTTGTGGGCCCTACACTTGTCTTGCCCAAAGTAGAAGCTAAAAATGAGTTAATGTGCTTTATATAAGATCATGATGATGTGTGTATAAATTTGGCATAGCTCAAGCTCTTAACTCAAAACAGTGAATCTCTCATTTCTGGGTTTGATCTATCATATATGGGAAGCAATAAGGAGAGATTTGGAAAGTGGAAGAGAATGGTGCAGCAACAGAGAGCTAAGCTTTATCTCATTAGGGTCTGTATCTCCATTCTCTTAAGATCCTATATATATGGCTATTAGTTTTCTACTTGTCATTTGTGTAATGTATATTGAATATTGATGGGTATTTTCTTTTCTTTTATAACATGTATTATGAAGATAATATATGCTGTATATGTATATCTCAAATATTAGTCCTAATATAGTATCACAATTTTGTATTTCATGGAAGTATGGGCTCGATGGTGAGAAATCCCAAGTCAAGATATATCAAAATCCTCTCTTTACAGGAAGTTCATCATACTTTGAAATTAATTAGCATCTTGTTTTTTCTATAATAAGTTTAAAGGGAGTAATGTATAATATTTATTTTTTGCCGGTATTTTATCTAACTACGATGAAACCTTCTCTTAAATATCTAAAAAAAATTGACCATACACTGATAAGATATAAATCATAATTCAACCTTATAAAAAGGTAAATGAGATGAGTTTGTATAAAGATAAATGAGTGATCAATTGATAGATTGATTGGATTTAATAAACGCTATCAATTTCAGATTATATATCGACTTTATATAATAACAAGATTTGATACCATTTTAAATGAAGAACCAATATTCACATTGAATCATGCAAGAAAATAATTGTACGCTCTTTTCATTCTCTCATCATTTTCCAATACTAAATTCTCGACATAACTACAAGTATTGTGATGCTCAACCGGTGTATCCCTTTAGGAACATGTGAATTAATTCAACATCAAAATAAGGAAGATGACATTTCACTACACTTAACTATAGTTGACACACTTTGATACCCTAATTTTTCTTTTTCTTTTTTAGTATCTTAACTATCAGTTTGGGATAGCCGTTAACATTCTGTTAGAAATAATGACAAAAATTAGGTCAAGTGTATACACGTGACTATTTACTTGAAAGAAATACTCAAAATGCCCTCGACTGAAGAAAAAAAAAACTCAAAAATCAAAGATGAACAGTGGGTGTCTTCTCCGGCAAACTTCACGGCGACGCGCGGAAGCCATAATCAAGCTGGAGCTTCGGCAAGGTGGCCTTGGTTAGGTCGCCGGCGAGGTGAGCTTCAAATCGACTCGCGGAAGCCATAATCGAGCTGGAGCTCGGCAACGGAGCTGGAGCTCTGGGAAGCTCACGGCGATGGAGCTAGAGCTCCGACAATGTGGGTTCAGTTCTGTCATCGGCGAGATGAATATGCATTCTTTTCCGGCAAATAGGACCACATCACGGAACAGGAAGATTCGGAGAACTCGTGGTCTAGCACCGTGAGCCGGAGGAGGTACATAGAAGTATGAGAAAATGGGAAGGAGAAGGAGACAAAATTTAGGAATTGAGATTTCTAGAAATCAAAACTGAAATTTCTAAAAAAATGTTAAGCAAATTGACGAATTGTTGAATTGAAGAATAGAATTGAAAGTTAGGAAGTGGGAGGAAAGAGAGAAGAGTCTCACTATCACACTTTTTAAAATTTGAATGACAAACAGAGTTAGTTCAGTTGTTTAAAGTTTTGGTTAACAGAGTTAACTTATACGCCCTAAACTGAAACCTTAAAAATAAAAAATAAAAAAGCTTAGGATAGTATGAATAATTATATAATAAATTGTCGTTTTTTCTTAAAAGTATATAATTTTCCACAAATTTAATCGATTTAAGACATCATTTTCATCGGTATAAAATCACATACTGACTATAGATATAGTCATGCCCACACACTGATTTGCACAACATGTCAAGGCATGTTCTATTCTATTAGCATATAATTTAGTGGCTAAATTACATGCGCCCATTATTTGTTGATGATATGAACTCAGTCATATAAGAAACACTTCTATACAAATTTAGGATGTAAAATACTCTCATATTATTTCTCCACTAACTAAACAGTGTTTTAACTTGGATCATTTAAACGTCCTAATATACTCGATCGTTACTCTAACTAAATAAAATATATATTCATATTAGATAACATATTATTTTATATATTGTAAAAGTATTACATTCACGCATGCATCATCCAAACATAACTTACTTTTTCTAGGTAAACAAGAATCTTTTTTATTGATTAAACATAAGTTACTTATTTACTTTTGTTTGTGTTGACCGAAATAGGCTACAAAATTACAACATACAAGTAGGAATTGCCAAATCTAATATTTATCTATTCACTCGAGAGCTGATGTAAAATAACAAGAATAATAATAGTTTATTACGCCTGACTGTTTTTGAAATAATACTTTTATACTAATTAATTTTTTCTTTTTTTTTAGTATCCTGACTATTTTTATTAACAATTTACCCCTTAAAATACTTAAGTTACCTTTAGTTTTTATTTCATTTCTGTCCAGAATTGATCCGGTGAAACCAAAAAAATTTCAATTCCACCATGAATTGGAACCAAATTCAATTTCAATTTCGATTCACTACCGGTCTGCGGTAAACCAAACATAATTGAAATAAAAATCAAGGGTAGTTTAGATATTTTAGGGGTAAATTATCAATAAAAATAGTCAGTGTACTAAAAAAGAAAAAATTAATGAAAGTATGAAAATATTATTTTGAGATAGTTAGGTGTGATAAATTGTCATTAACCCAAAATAAAATAAACGCCTTACATGCATAGACTGTACTAAACCCCGTGTCCAAACACCCCAGCTAAACCGCGCACCCTAGCCTCAACAACACGATCCAGCTAACATGCACCGTCCTTCATTTCCTCGTGCCCCAAATCCAAAACGCGTAAGCCAATACCAAAAACTCGGCCGACCTGCTCATCATAGCATACGCACGATGACCCATCTAAAATGCTCATCATAGCATGCACACGATGACCCAGCTAACATGCGCACTACCCCCTATCCTCTAGCGTGAATCAAAATCCAAACTAAACTGCTCATCATCGTCTCTCCCAAAACCTATACACTCAGATTCATCAAATAAACACGTATATACAGATTCACCGTCGGTGTAAATGTTAATCCAGTACCAAACAAACCCTAATCCCCTCTAACATGCGCCTCCTCCTCCTCCCATCCACCACCATGCCCGCCGTCGCCGCCGTCCACAACCACCGCCACAACAAATCGCCGTCCTCAAACCCTAAACCTAACCTCTGCCCCAACCACTCGCCGTCGGCGACACTGGACCTGCTGATCCTGATCCTGGCCCTCTTCTCCGGCACCTTCCTGGTCTCCTCCTACTTCTCCTACATCTTCAACTCCATCTCCCTCCTCCTCTCTCTCTCCTCCCCAGACCTCCACCTCGACAAGTTGCCTCTCCCTCTCCCCTACCTACTCTCCTTCTCCGTCTTCTTCTTCCTCGCCGTCGTCGCCGTCGAGCTCTGCTGCGGCTCCAGATCGCGGAGGTGCGAGAGGCCCGGCTGCAAGGGGATGAAGAAGGCCATGGAGTTCGATCTGCAGCTGCAGAACGAGGACTGCGTGAGGTCCGGCGGCTCCAAGGAGATCGAGAAGCTGCCGTGGAAGGGCGGGGCGGAGGGGAATCCTGACTACGAGTGCCTCAGGGCGGAGCTCAGGAAGATGGCGCCCCAGAATGGCCGCGCGGTGCTGCTGTTCCGGGCTCGCTGCGGCTGCGCCGTCGCGAAGCTCGAGGGGTGGGGACCCAAGCGTGGCCGGAAGCATAAGAAGTGAGTTTTTGTTTCTTGTTTCTTGTTTCTTGCCTTTTTTTATCTTGAATCGATGCGATGCTAGTGTTCTGTTGATTTCTTTGAAGTTGAGTGAGAACTTGGAACAGTGTATGGTTTGATCTGTGTAGCTGATCGTCGTAAATGATTGTCCCGCATTCGTTATAGTGCTCGATTTGGATCGTTCTTGGAACTAGGCTTGAATTTGTGTAGGTTTGTACTGTTGACCTGATTGGTAGTCACTTCACTGTATGGCCATTTATGTGTGTCTGTGTAACGGAAGTTTACTGCACTGGTGTGTCAATTTTGTTATCTTGATTTCTGTCCTTTTCCTTTGTTGTTGTTATTTTGAAATGTTACATGTTGAGGATAAATTGTCATTGAGTTGGGAACATTTATGAATAATTTGACTTAGAAGGATTACCATAGATGTTTTAAAAAGGTGTAAAACCTGTATTGTAGACTTCACGATCGCAAGTTATCTGTCATGGAATAAGGTGCTACTTCTTGATCTTGAGTTGAATTGTGGACTTGGAGTTTGAATCTGATATCTGTTCTATAGTTTTGTGATGTTGTTTCTCATTGTTAGATGATCTTTGTTGATAGTTCCCCGTTATTTTTGTGTTGGTGCCTGAGCTGCTTATAGTTGAAATGGATGAGAGTATAAGATTGGAAAATTGTACAGTGGTTATGATTTTTAAGTTTTTATCATACTTCTATTATAATCACTGTCAAGTCAATTTTTTTAACTGACAAATGCGCATTGCTCTTACTGCTAAGTTAGTTTTAAATGCTTACATACCATCTCTTGTCTTGGTGTTTACACCTAGTCCACATAGAGTTTAATGCTGGTATGGTAAGCTATTAAAAGCTGTTGGAACGTCTTTTCCGCTTGCCCAGTGGGACTAATAAATGTAAATAAGCATTCACGTATAATCCAGTTTAAATGGGCGGCCTGTTCACTGAACACCTCCCATACTCAAATGTAAACAAATAGGTAAATGTGTAGTGAGTTTGCTACATATGCCGATGAAAGATTGGTGGGGTTACATCTTATGAGGTGGTGGTCATATTTCTTAATTTATTCAGATACTACTGGTCAAAGGGGAAATGCTAGGTTATGGATTCACAGGGTGCTGATTGTATACTTTGGAAACCCTAAACGTTCTCTCTGGTTGTGCTAATCATTAAAAATCTTAATTAACATTTTTCGTTGACAATTGTATTAGTTGCCGTGAGAATAGTTGTATACTTGTATCCCTTAGGGTGGTTCCCTGAATATGCACAAGGGAACCCAAAACCATGAAAAGAAAAGTTACTGATAGAACAGTATAAATACAACTCATGTAAAACTGATGAAAATGAGAACTCATATCCTTTTGGGGCTATCCATCATGTCATGGTTTTGGGCCTATCCATCTCATATCAATAACTTGGCACTTCCCACCTTAGGTAGTTCTAGACAAGTTGTCCTTTGAATGGCTATCTGTTTAGTTTTCTACAGTTTAAGGATGAGGAGCTCTTGATTCAATTTTGTTGGTGCTAATGCGACCCTAGTACCCTATTATCGTCTAGGTACCTGAATTTGATACATTACACCATATATAATTCATTTGAAGGATAGAAACTTGCTTGATAATGATTTTGTTTCCATGAAGTAGGAATGTAGGATTGAATCTTGAAGAGGAAGGTAATTCAATATGTGATAAAACTCATTTGCTTTCTTTAGGAAATATAGATGAGGGCAATGATACTTTAATATTTAATGACGATGACGATGATGGTGTATTCAAATTTCACATATGCTTATCTAAGGATATGAGTACTCTCACATTTAGCGATGCTAATGCATTAGGTGTTGGAGAACCTTGATATTCTAGTATATTCTTAACACAAACCCTTAGTTGCAGCCTAAGCATCTAGTTCTTGGTAAAACAAAAGGCACCGCCACAAGCTCAATAGTGTTCACCTTGGAGGTGAAGGCAATGAGGATGAGTGGATTGAAGAGGATTCATGAATGAGGAGCTAAATTCATTATAAAAACAATTGTTTGGAACACACTAGGATATGAGGCATCATTAAATATTGATTCATATGAGATTTGATGTTGAGATCATTATTGCATCATATGTGGTTTAGTTGGTTTTCAAGTTCTGGAGAGGTTCATATAATCATGCTTATGACTTGGTTCATTTGATAGGTTTGTGTGTATACTATCTATGTTCTTCTCAATATTTTGTTTGTTTGTATTAAGATGCATGCTATCAGTGTAGTGCCATTTCATGTCAAAGTTTAAATTCATTTAACATATTTTAGCAAGTAAACATTTCGTACTTGATGCAATCCAAATCTTGGTCAAGACTTGTTCAGTGAGTTAGTTTGAAATGGTTATGATATAATTATAATTGTACAACCCAAGTGGGTCATTGGAAAGACTAAGACTCTTACTTCCTCTTTTTTTCTTGTAAAAAAGCTCCTTAACTAGAGTCTTATGCTTTGCTGGATTTGTGATAGGAATTTCACTTGTGAGCTCAAATCCTCAAATAGGGGACGGGGTTTTGAAAGAGATAACAGTAGAGCCGAATTTCATCGGTGTTATTTTTTCTGATTTAAGCTGTACCATTGATGCTGTGTGTATGTTAAAATTCCTTTGATCCAGCTCAGAAACTAAACCTTTTATATCTTGGTGGAGTCCATAGCTTAAGTAAGTGAATTTGTATGATTATGGGATGAATACTAAATACAGAAGAATTGTTCGCTGGTAGTACATCTGAGCTTGCATTATTGCTGAACCTTAGAAGGTGGTAGTATTTATTGAGCACAAGCATCGACTTGGGAAATTGAAAGGAATAGAAGAACTGTTGTGTATTGATATTTTTTGAGAGAGAGTTGTGTATTGATATTTAACTGCTCCTTGATTGGTTTTGCAAATTACAATGTATTGATTTCTTTCTCCCAAAAATTCACATCATTGTTGAGACTAACGGTAATTTATTGGTTTCAGGGCTTTGACTGGCGCAACTCTTAAATGAGATCGCTGATGATGCTGGGGGAGCCCTACATGGGACAGAGACACACACTGTAGCTTAGCTTAGCATTCAGATATAGGGATGTTCTTTCTGAAACCAACATTCCTCTGTAACATTCAGAGATTATCATTCATCTTACTGGATTGGAAGGGTATACCAAATTTTATGCAAATAACAAGGGACATATGAAATGGATAATGTTTAGTAGCTCATCTCTTTATCCTTTTACTATATCATTTGGTAAGGTCTGAATTATAGAGCCGGCAAAATAGAGCAGAACCTTTGAGCATTCCTGTTGTGAGCATATGTAACAATCATGTTTAATAAAAGTCGAGATCGTTTGTACAATTGTTTGAAGTCTCCAGTTCAATCTTGGGCATCATCATCTATAAACTTAGCTACACCGAATCCGGTGAAGGCGGTTGGAGGCAAGGCCGGCAAACACCCCAAAACCCAAACACACATGGGGACACGATTTGAAAATTTGGAAATTGACCAAGGGCTTTTCGTATTTTCACTTTCAAAACTAATATTTTCTTTTCAAAAACTTGATATAGTTTTGTGTAACTAAGTGTACGTTTCCCTAATTTTTATCTCACAATTCGACATACAAGTTGGGTCCTCCACTCGAGTTTTTGAGTTGGAATAAGTTTTCAAATCTCCAGAAAATGAGATTCAGCATGACACTATTGCAACAATGAAGTAAAGAACCACAAGTTAGAGCCAGGATTGAGAATATGTCACAGGTCTGGCCAAGGAAAATTATGGAAATCTGAAAATGCGGCTACAAAAATGATTTCATATATTCTCTTCTTGGTATACACTTGTCCATCAATAAGAATTTAATTATGAAGTGTTGAATGTGCTTGAAATCAAGCTTAGATATAGAATTTGAATATTTCTTTGCTATTTCCGGTCAGACTTGACGTGAAGCTACCATCGCATCGGGCATTGCCTGCTTTCGATCATTTAAAGCTGACCTACTACTTTTGGCGGCGAAGATGGTCTCGCATATGGTTATGTATCTCTGCCTTGACGATTAGTCGCATTGCTTTAGAGTCCTCCCACAGTAAGCCGCCCCACTCTCTTGCAAAGTCACATGCGGCCTCAAACACATCCTGCCAGGGAAAAGAGTAAAGCATTTTAAGAATAAAAGGTACAACGTTCAAATGAATCAGATACGCTTGATTATTACCTTTGAAGGGAATTCATCATAGAAATGTGCATTGTTCATCTCAACTCTATTCAGATCCGATTCCCACAACCTAATCTGTCATCCACAGCATTCCATGTCATCACATAATAACAAACAGAACATATACATATTCTACATATGTCAATCGGCAATAATAAAACGCAAAAAGAAAAAATCGTTCAAAACAAGGGAGTGAAATTTTTTGAAAGGAGGGTCTTTGATGTAGGGTAAAAAAAATTAGGATCAGAATTTATGCGATTAAATTTAGAGCCACGATTTTAGTTTTAAGTGGTTGTGGTTAGAGCATTGAGATAACCGACCTGATCAGTGACATTTTCAGGAATGGATGGTATCTTTTCTGCAACCCGAGGATGTGCATTCTGCTGAAGAAAAGAAATAATCTGCGGAAAAAGTTACAAGATTAGATCGAAACAGATAAAATATAAGGACAGTTATGCCTCATATTGGTAGCATTACCACTGGCTATGTTCTCATCCAACTATCTTACAAAGTTGGCAATCATTGGAGAGGAGATTCTGCATTCTTATTGAATGTGATGTAGTGGATGCTCAATACACAAATTATTTTTTCTTTTTATCGCAATAAAATTTCCGAAGCTTATAAAAAAATATACAAATTAATTTCAGTTTTTATGTCCGAACTGTTAATGTCATAGAAACCATGTAAGGGAGGAGTTCTTATTTTATTGAGATCTCAGTCAATTTGGGTCGAAATAAGTCCTATTTTACGTGCTTATGTGATATATAATGCAGCTGGTTTCAATTCACACATGGTTTCCTTAGCATTAGGAATAAAAGACAATACGGTTATATTTTATATTATGAGGGCCAAGGATGAACCGTATAAAAAGATACTGTAATTCTGAAACAGAAAGGCATTGATACAAATTGATGCCCACCTGATCTGCTGTAATGCCATTGTCAAAAGCACTGTATAAACTTTCCTTTGTAATTGCTCCAACAATGAGATTTGGCAGTTGATATTCTACCCTACATATAATAATGCAGAATTGTTCACTTCAGAAATCAGGAGCATATACACATGAAAGACCAGAAAAAAACAACAGTAAGACTGAACAACAATGTATCAGCTATTGGCTGGCATACCTTGAGAAAAGACGTAAAATTTCACAATGCAATTTGGAGGACGAGTATGCATACAGCCTGAAGTTCGTCTCTACAACTACGAATCCCTGAGAAAGGGTATAATAACAAAACGCATTATTAGAGAACATCACCACATAACACGTTCACAACTTCACACTTTCTACTCAGAATGAAAACACTGCAGAATAGGACATATTGCTGCCAAAAGTCAATGAAGGAGGGAAATTATAGCTATAAGTCACAACTTAAGCTAAACTGAAGAATCAAAAGTCAATACCTAGGTGTTAGATTCCCGCAATTTTTAATATTTTATTTCCGTCCACCTTCCTACACTAATGTTTGAACTATGCAGCTCAAACATTAGTGTAGGAAGGTGGAGTTTAATTCAATAAAAAAAACAAATGTGGAGTTTAATTCAGGAGTGAGGTATACAGCAAAACAATGATGGAATACAAATCAACAAAATGAAATGACATTGAAGAAAAATTAACCTTTGAAACCTTATGCAATCACACATGGATCATTCTGCATAATTCCTACCTCTTTCCGTGATGATGAATCTGTTAAGCTGACTGACAGATTTGTAGCTAATTTAGTAGGTATAAACCAACTCTCTTTTCTACCCTGGATGAATATAAAAGAATTGTTACAATTTACTACCAATCTTAAAATTGTATCTGATAGACAACCAGCTCGTCATGTTAAACTATGTCACAGCTGAGAATAACCTGCTGAAGTTTAACCAATCCCAAGTCGGCAAGGTCCTTGATCACACTCCTCTGAACCTCAGTCAATGTATTGTTATTGTATGCCTATAAAATAAAGAACATGACGATAAAGTGATTACACAAATACAGAATTACGCATTTGTCATATTTGACTCGGCAATACTAAGTCCTTTCATAGACAATGTGACATGAAATATTAAAATGCACTCCATCCTTCTACTGGAAAAGAAGATCAACCAAAGGACCAATTTATAAATTCCACAGTACAGTGTAAATTTAGATGTGTTAATTTTGTAATTAGTAGAATATCAGAATATTTGATAATTCATATTGAAATAAATAAACAATTTTGATTTAATACCTTGCCTGTCACATGAAAGCTAAGCTCTAGCAGAAAAGCAATCAAGTCGGCTGGGTCTACACCACGCTCCTGTTCCAAAATGCAACATCAAGATATAAGATAAACATCATGTTAATGAAGACATACTAGATATTACCCAGACTGGCCATGTTTGATTTTGAATTAGCAATGGGAGGCAAACTCCAAATGAAATGTAATAGAACAGTTATCTCCCAACTTCTATTTTGCATAGACAAATAAAATATAATTTTCCAATTTGCTTTTGTTGGAAGGTCATATTAAGAATATATTGAGATTTTTTCGTGGGTTATGAATAAGTAGTTTTGAATAACTGAGGGTAGCCTGTTCTTACTTTATATACTCTGAGTCTCTGCATGTAGCCTAATGTATATACAAAAAAAACCTAACAATAGAGGGATATGACTTCATAATATTCTCCCTCTCTCTTAACAAGAATTCATACTAACATATACCAAATAATAATGGAGTATATAACTTTCTTTTCCAAGTTTTCAGACATCATATTTTCTACAAATTTCCATCACTCAAGACTGTCAGGCTTCAATCCCAAATGCTTCTGTACACAGATCCATGGAAAAGAATCTTAGGAATCCATACCTCTGAATTAGATATGTATTCTCTGACTATGTACCAAAGTTGCGCATTTGTATCCATCAGCTGTTAATTCCACGGATTAAATTAGTATGAACAGTAAGGTGTGTCTGAAGAACTGCAGGGGGTCATTTAATAACGTACCAAAAACTGGAACCCACTTTCAGTTAGTCTTGGAGCTTCTTTTTCCCTATTGAAATTGAACATACATGTTTCTCAATATGGAAATTGAATTGTAAAAGAGGGGGAAAAATGTGAGTGACTATTTTGAGAGATATAGTACCTTTGGGACAAAAGACCTTTCTGGAAAATTTTCATCATTGAGGAGCTGAAGTTAGTAGCCCTCTCAGCTTGGGTTGAATTTATAAGATGCAGCAAGAAACACTGATTTGACATATGTGAAAGATGTAAGAAAGAGTAGCATAAATAATGAACTAAACAATGATGAGAAATAAACTATCATTACATTCCAAATAGAATTTCCAAGGTAAGTAGGATCTACAATATAACCTTATATATAAGTGCACGAAAAATATTAAGGAAAACACTCACACCTGCCATTGCTCAAGGGCATATGCTTCAAGATCCTCTAAGCTTGGTAGCCTTGATGTAATACTTGTCGGCATTGGCTCTCTTGGCAAAACTCCCCTGCAATATCCAAGTTGATGTTTACTGTGTTAATAAGTATCCAGATGCAAATTTATATGGTAAATAAGATAGCCTGATTGATCTAAAATCAAATATCAAACGCACGACATAACTTAACAAACTAAGAAAAGAAGTGCCAATGGTAAGCTAACGGTACAAAGACTTCATAGTATATGCATAGTTATCTTCATATGTGATCAGAACATCACAATAACCCAAACAATATGCAGAGTTTCCTGAACAAACGTGAGCAAAATCCTTAACAAGATATAAAGCAAGGAAAAAATTGCAATCCATTTCCACCGCCCAAAAGGATGATGATGTTGCACATTTATGTGAAAGAACTTATACAACAGGTATTCGTTACATATATGAATCTGAACTTACCCATGTATCAAATGTTTCTTGAGATTAGTCTGAAATACTGTATTTAATTTGTATGTGGTTTCCTTTTTCCTGCCAGTAGAACACATAACCACAGCAAAAGAGTGTCAACATGAGGGTAAATCACTACAAGTATGTCATGTAATGAATATACTAAATTACTAATAACTTTGCTTTGTGCAAACTTTCATTATTTGGAGAAAATAAATAAATAAATAATTGATAGATAGATAACAAGATATCACATTTTAACGAAGCTATGCAGTCTGGTATTATGTCTAGACGAAACGAAAATAAGTATTCGTTATCATATTAACCATGCACAAATCTCAACTAGTGCCATGGAGTATCAGATAAACCCGTCCAAACAACTCCACCATCAGCATGAAAATAATATCTAACTAGGTAGAACCAGAGAAAACTCATAAACTAGTTCCAACTCCCCTTCGCATACTCAAAATGCAGTAGAGAAACTGAATAAAGGTTAAGCCATCCTACGAGCAACCCTGATCCACCAATATGTTGTTCTTATTGTTGATCTTCGCAGTGCTAACCACTACACTTAATCTGCTATTTACCCATCATTAGGCTAATATTCCTCAATTCCAATTCAATAAAATATATACAAACAAAACGAGCTCACCTGTCAACTCTGTCGACATTTTCTGTGAATATCCTCAGCTGAATTAATCTATCAATTGCAACTTTGTGCTTAGACGAGCCATCTGCAAGAACCCATTGTCCCATTGAGGTTGCTGTCACTGGAACATCAATGTACAACATCTGAAGCACATACTTCTTAGCCAAAGGTGGCAAAGACCTGTGTGAAACAAGAAGAGAAACAACTTTTTTATATGCTAGAATAAACAATATGTAATCAAGCCAAATCAACACTACCACGATACAATTTAAGAAATATATGATTCTGAATTTCTGAAAACCTAACAAAAATCCCAAAATCAAACAAACCCAAATGAAATCAAAAGGGCAGGACCAGAAAGAGAGATGGAGGACCTGAGAATGGCCTCGCAGATGAAAGCATTGTTATAGAGCTTATCGAGCTTCATGGCAGGCAGAGACGCCACCATGTCCATGAAATTCTTCGCTATAATCTTAATTTCAGGCATTGTCAGAGATGTTCCTGTTTCTCAGTTGGTTCGATTGGCTATAAACTCCTTCGCGATCGCTTTCACGGCCACGAAGCCGAATCGGCGTCGCGGGTCGGCGAATTGGGGCGGCGAGAGCTGATTTTGGTGGAAAGGTCTAGGGGATTTGCCGGTAGAGTAGACAGTGTAGGAAGGAGAGAGTCCAAACTGTGATCTCCTGGGGTGCTTAATTATTAACTATAATATGTAACGAGTTAAAAATTCTCGACTTGTTCGATTAATCGTTATTAATCTTTTACGGTTTCTGGATGGCACTGGAGTGGGTTTGGACGGATTTGACAAACCCGTTTCTTCTCCCGTTTCTGACGGACCCTGATAGAAAATTTCCAAAGAAAAAAGAAAGTTTCCATTTTCTATTTCCAACACAAAATAATACTAAAACATATTTATTTTTTATCAAAAACTATTAATTTAAATCAATTAGATTTGCAATTCACCATCTATGGTCTGTCCCCTACCATTAGGGTTAGGGTTTATCTCGCCAAATTGGCGAGATACGCGGCGTGGCTTCTGACCAGCGTCTGAGATTCTACGATTTTGGAGGGCGTTGCTCTCGTGATTCTGCGTGTCTGGAACTCGAAGGGTGCTGGGATTTAAGAGGTGGTAGCTTTGTAGGAGAGAGGTCGAGTTTCTAAGGCCGGTGGTTGGGATCGACGGCGGAGGTTTGCGATGATACAGTTGGGGGGTGGTATTATTTCGATATCATTTGCGAGGGGAGACGGGTTTGGGAGGGGTTCATCGGTGATTGGGCAGAGGAAATCTGGCGATAAGCTTGGTGCGAGATCGAGGGAAGAAGGATCCGGGAGGGGCTCATCGGAGGTAGGGTAGGAAAATTCCAGCGATTTGATTGTTGCGGATTTGGTTGGTTGATGGCTCAGTACTGGGAAGGATCAAGAGTTCTCTGGCGTCGATAGGAAGATTTATGTAAGCATATCAAACTAGGGGGTCTTGGTTTTCTTAAACTTCAATACGTTCTCGTAGTGTCCCATTGGGCCATTTGGGGGTCTAGATGGCACGAGGTTATTGATTTGGGAAGAGTATTGGAGGCGATCGTTTTATTTCGTAGGTTTATTTGGGGTGGTGTACTGGGGGCTTGATCAAAGTGTTTTCAGGGTGGTTATCGTTCTCGGGGTGGTTCTTGTAATGGATTTGCGGAGAGTCTC
>JAYMTP010000293.1:0-37926 GCA_036897365.1 Geranium brycei | reverse complement strand
GCGAAGCAGCCCGGCTGGATGCAGGACGGCTCGATCACGCAGCTCGGCTGGATGCAAGCAGGCTGCGCGCAGTATCCCGAGCTCTGAGATCCCAAATTCGTGTTTGCGGACTTGACAAGGGTCGGGCTGACGGCACATCTCAGGGAGAGGTCGAAATCCGAGAGCATTATGTGCCCATCTTCCCTCACCAGGACATTCTCCGGCTTGAGGTCTCTGTAAATGATCCCCAGCATGTGAAGATACTCCAGAGCTAGGAGCACTTCAGCCACGTAAAACCTGCATATTACAAAAGGTGAATAAAACCAAATTGAGCAGACACATAAATTTTAACTTCCATCGGTTTCTGTATAATCTACACAAAAATGAGCTTTAGCATCATCCAATTTTTCTGAAACTATGCATTAGCTTGTTGGACTAATCATGCTGTGAAAAATCAGTCATTTACAACCTATTTCAGACTTCACACATGAAAATCTGAAGTAGCCTTGCAGAGTACATGATTTGGAAAAGTTATTTGCGCTCTGGAAAGAGTAACGGTTAAAATTGGTAATGACGCGGTGTCACAAACAAAAATCAGATACATACATTTGTATTATAATTATGTCTGATACCGCAAGAGGAAAGAGCTGAAGCCGTAAGTTCAATCAACTCAACAAAAATGGGAAATTGTACTTGTTTAAGATTAAAGTATCTGAATCATAAGCAGCAGCAATAGTCAAGGACTTAGTACACTTTACTCTGCATAAAAGTGCTGAAGATAAATGCTCAGGACAGTAAATACATATGCCAGCTAGATGTTATACAAATAGGAACCGAACCGGTTTCTATTAGGCTCCATTGGAGTGCCTCCTGTCAGTTTTTATTTAATACAGTCCTCAAGCACATTTACCAGTACAGTTTCAAAACTTAGCAATCAAGAGGCCATCGAATTGTACATTCACACCAGTAATGAGATCTTAAGATATCCCCGGACAATTACTGACTAGGGATCAATCAAATCTAGGCACAATTTTACTGGCTGTTGATCTATGTTCATCTCAAATTTTAACTGCTTGAATTGCAATATATTACTCTTCTAGCCCACAAGATAATCAACTGTCACAAAGATTACTCAAAGTACTAATATGGCGGTGAGCCATAAAATTGTAGTTATAATCGATTGTGGAAAAAAAGGAGGGAAAGAAACTCTAACCTGGCAGCTTGCTCGGGAAAATATTTCCCGGGTTGTCTTTGCCTAAGCGCGTGCAAGTCTCCTCCGGGGCAGAACTCCATTACCAAGCAAGAGAACTTTTCTGTCTCAAAGTGTGTGTATAAAGTTGGAAGGAATGGATGGTCAAGAGATTGCAGTATCTCTCTTTCTGTCTGAGACCTCAAAAGCTTCTTCCGACTCGCCAACGCTACTTTATCCATGACCTTCATGGCAAAATAGCTTCTGGTGCCGGTCAACTCGGACAGGTAGACGCTGCCTATATCCCCACATCCCAATCTCCTCAACAACTTGAACTGATGCAAACCCAGAGCGCCCTCGTGATTTCTGACAGCTTGAATCGCTTCCCATCTCGTATCGTTTGCTTTATGAGGCTTGTACATGTTGCTGCTGAAAGTACTGGAGCTGCTCTCGTCGCTGACATCACTGCCAGTGCTCCCTCTACAGATACTAGTCTTCCTGCTCTCGATGAGATCACCTGAATTACTGATTTCAGCACATTCGCCGGACTTCTCCACGCTGCTCACGCATTCACTTGCTTCTGTATTTGCAAAACTTTGCTTTGCTTCTGTGTACAGAGTGGTGGAGTATAAACTGTTTTGAGGACTCTTCAACTGCACATCACTCCCTTTTGACGGGCCTATATCAGATTCCACCAAGCCACTCGAACCCGAATCCTCAGAATCATCAATAGAGTGCTTGATGCCGGATTTGGGTTCTTCTGCCACAGTAGCCTGCAGTTTCGGGGATGCTTCCGCCGTCTTATCACCAACATCCTTCAGACCCATAAATTCAGATTTCGCCTTGTTGGAACCGTAAAACTGCTTGGCCAGACTAAGTGCTTCTTCATGCTTCTGATTTATCACAGAACCATTTTGGTTTATTACGCGATCCGCTTCCATTCTGGATTGCTTTGGAGATGGCGGCCAAGAGGACTGAGGCGATCCAGAGATAGAAGAAGCCGAAAACGCTTTATTTTGAGCCAAGTGTTTAGTTTTAGCTCCATCAATAGGTGACTCCATATCAATACAACACAAGGGCACTGTCACAAACAACAATACAAAAATATGAAATTGAGCACAATGATCAATTCTTCACAGATTCACAACACAACTGTAGAGATCAACTAATACTGGCATAAATTTCAATCCAGAACAGGAACTGCCACAATTACCAATACTTTGATCAAAATTTGAATCAAGTAAACTGAAATTTTGAGGATCATAAAATCAAGTTCAAACACAGCAAATCCACATAATCTTCGTTGACCAACATATATATCATCATCACCAACAACTCCTAGATCCTACAGAAAATCCCAAAAAAATGTCGGAGAAAACAAACAATCAAACATAGCTCCATACCCGACCCGAACAAAGACGAAGGAACCGTAACTCAGAATCTCAAAATCAAAACTCAAAATCAGAGTGCTTTCGAAGCATTGCACATAAAACCACTGCTTTCTGAATCAAAATCCCCCACAGCCGTGTTTTCCAAGAACCCAAATAACCCGTTTGGCAGCAGAGAAAATGCGAGAAAAAAATGGACCCGACCCATCATCACCCCCAGAAAGCCCCAAAAACAAAAATCTCCAAACCCCCAAAAAGAATCCCAAAAACCCATCATCCCCAAAGCCCCAATCAACCCCCTCATTTCGATTTTCCCACAAAATCCCAGAAACCAAACGGTCCAGAGAAATCAAAACACAGGAAGACGGAGAGAGAGACCTGATCAGAGGGCAATGCAGAGGGATCAATCTTACATGACTGAACCGAACAACAGCAAAATCAGCTCCGAACGAGTGTTCCTCAGATCCAAATCGGAGCAACACTCGAGAACAAGAACGAGGAAGAGTGGGCTGAATTATGAATACGATGACAATAACGATAACAATAGCTTTTATTTTATTGTGAAAAAAAGTTTTAATTTTTTCTCCCGATTTTCGTCGTTTTCGGAGAGGAGGTTTGTGATGGTGGGGATTGAATTATAGAGAAAATGGAATTGGGGAAAAAATAAAATAAAATCAGGAGCAAAGCAACAAGAGAAAAAGAGGCGTATTTATCTTTGGTTGTTCGTTGCTCTCAGTCTCTGCTTTTCTTGTTTCTGTAAACTTTCGTGTCACTGATTACTATTCACAGCCTGTGCAGATCACATTATTTTTATGTATTCGTTTTTTTCTCTCCTAATTATTAATTACAGACAATTCTACTATGTACCATATTTAAAGTAAACATTTTTTTTTTGTTGAGATAATTCCACATAAATTCGCTCACGTTTATGAAAGCCTCAGTTACGTTTTTTTTGAAAATTCTGTTAAATTGTTTTGGAAATGACGAAAATGTCTTTATATTTAAAAATAGTTTTAAACTTTTTATAAAACATAATTTTTAAAAAAATAAATAATAAAAAACTGATTTTAGTATAAAAAATAAAAACAAATTTCATAAATAAAAACGATGTTTAAAAACCTTTTTTCAATTTTAATATTTTTTTCATAAAACTTTTTAAAAAACAATATTATTAAAATAAGTTTTTTATTGTTTTTTTTCATAAAAATATATTTTAAGATTTTTAAATATAGGGGCATTTTCGTCATTTGAAAAAGTTAACAGATATTTCAAAATATTGACGGTATGGGGTTACGTAGGACTTTTGTGAAAATAAGGAACCTCATAATTAACATTTATAATTCGACGGATATAACTGAGACTTGAGAAACCTAAGAGAATTTATATGAAATTAACACGTTTTTTAGTTTTCCACTCCATGCATGATCGAATTTTCAGTTTCACTTTAAACCGTATAATGTTCAATCCCTAGAACACTTATTTTTTAATTCTTACAATTAAATATTAGTTTAATTTAAAGTGAGATGACCAAAACACTAATATTTGTCTTTTAAATTTTCAAATGACATTTCGATAGTGCTATTTTAAAAATAAATTAGATTTTGATGGTGTTTGTAATCGCGAGAATCAAAGCAGTTGAGCATAATAAGATGGTTTTCAAAATATTAAGTGTAATAACATGAAAAAGGATGTTTGATTAAGATATATTTTGTGAAAATGTCATTTCTACAATTAAAATGCTAAATGAAAGTATTAAGGTGAAAACACTTTATTTTTTCATGTTAACTGATTGATTTCAAAACTGAAAATAACATCAACCCTTTTTAGTATATACTTTTAAAAACAAACTCTTAGTTTATTAATAATTAAATTTAAGTATATGAAAATTCGGTATCTTTTTTATCAAGCTGATTTTAATCCAAATAATTTTATCCTCTAGTCTTATAATATAGAGGGAAACCCATTTTTTTTCAATTTTTTTATCTGTTTATGGAATTGGACAAAAATGAGCAGAATATACCAGCACCAAACCAAAAGCCAATGACTCTTTTTTTGGATTTATCGTTGTAATTAACTAACGTTACCATAATCAAAGCACTAATCACATGGGAAGTGGGTTTTCAATTTTAATTAATCCGCACCCCAATTTTCACATGCGCTCACGTGAACCGCGACTGTTCACGTAGACCCCTGTCACCCCCCCTGCGCACGATATCAACCGTGCGCCTCCTCCGTGGACTCTTCTCTACGCCTTATCCGGGGGCAAAACGGTCTTTATACTCGAATTTTGTGGGCGCCACCTGGAGAGGCGGGACCCATGGTGCCACGTTGGCGGGGTCCACGTGTATTCAGACATGGTGGTTGGGTAGTCCTCGTGATGGTGACACACATGCTCCTGCGGGGCCCACCGGTTTCCTTGTAACTGTCGTATCCGAAGCTCCCCGATCGGACGGCGGAGATGGCACCAGGGACCAGGAAGCCCGGACGAGGTTAGAACCGTCTTTTCGGGCAGTTCCGCAACTTGACACGTGTAATTATTGGCGGGTTCGTGACAGGCGGTGGGGACCACTGCCACCGGTTACCGGGACATGTCTCCACAGTCACTTTCAATGTGCAGTGGATGTGAGGTTTCTATCCTCTGCGCGCAGGTGCACGGCATGGACAATTATTTTGATAAATAAAAAAAATTATGAATGAATGAATTAATTAATTCCATCATGTATAATACCAGACATGATTTAAGCTTAAGATATAAGATGTCTGCAATAAAATCAAATTCCCAAACATATCATAATGATCAAGACTCGAGAATAATAAATACATGTCCAATTTGTGAGGAACAAGACCTGATTGCACATAGGCCTCACAGCAAACAAACACATTTGATCCTACAGAATTTAATTACACCCAGAACTACATGGAATAGGAATACTCATGGAACTATACAATACAGTTCATATCCATAAATTTATAAATTAAATGTCAATCCGACCCAGAAGTCGAATAATAAGGCACACAAGGCACACAGACCATCGACATGAACACGAGTTGGACCAACTGGTACAGAAGTCAGATCTTTTATTTTATCTCCTAGAAACTTACCTGTCAACTCTGAGTTGTTTCTTGTGCAAATAACAGGATCCAAGAAATGGTGAAAAGGAGGAGGAGGTCACAAACTCAGAGGAAAGTTGAAAGCACTCATTAGACCAACAGCTGAGAGGCATGGAAAGGGAAAAAGGTAGTAGCTCGATCCAAAGTCGATCCAACGAATACCTAAATTAGAACAAAATGAGAATATCTTGTGATTATCTTGAAAGTTGAAATGCAAGCTAGCATTAAAAAGTCTATAATTTAAAGTACAAAGGAGTCGAGGATTGACGGTGCCTGGTTAATATGTTCATGTCAGGATTGTTCTAGCAAATTTTCTAGATACAAGTTCAAGATGTATCTCCCTGTGGACAGAACGTCAAGTCTGTTCTCACTCAGTTCATACTTCCCTTTACGCCACTGGTACCGATAAGTTACTGCTTTGATGGTATAAGTTTGGCCTTCGATTGTTACACTCTCTCCGCATTGCAAATTCTGCCAATCAAAATGGGTTGCTCAAAAAACATGAACACTCTGTCACTAAATTCACAACTCATGCCGGGCCTGCGCAAAGTAGCCTTTTTATGATAACAGATAGGTCAATAAACTTTCAGAGATGTATGATTGTATTATGTATGCTTATTTTCTGTGCATACTTTTTCCCTTTTCTGGGTTTTCTGTGGGACACCTGACAGTTACAATTCATTAGACAGTTAGCACATGATTGCTGCTCGGTTCCTTTATTTCTAAAATTCAGCAGCCAGACATGACATAGATTATAATTCTCATGTTGAAAGTGTCCAAGAGAAAAAGACCAACCTATCCGATTCACTGTGTTTCCGTATAATTTGAATCGAAGATTAGTCCAACAAATAACAATGTGGTAGACGTTTCTCTGTTCTTACTTAACATGTGCTGTCCTCAATTATTTCACTACCTATTGTTTGTTGGGCACACTCCAACTCATTGAGCACAAGATATCCCAAGAAGCAAATTTTGTTTGCTTTTCTTCGCACCACTTCTTTACTTCTCGGATATGTCCTAATTTTATTAGGTTGCATGACTAGCATGTTAAAAGCCCAAACCTAATTTGTACATCAGAGCCATTTCCAACTTGTAGGAGCTTTCTACATGGCAAAACACATACTAAAGTCGATGTTCAGTATCAGTACCCTAGTTAACACCTTCCATTATGTTTTGATGTATGATGCTCATAAGAAAAGAAGCATATGGTGTTTACATTTAGTTTCCTCCACATAGGAAAATTAAGAATTATTTCCTATTATAATTTATAAACAATGGCTTCATATTGTGGTACACCTCTCACAATAAGCTTAAACCTCTTGACCAATCTTACATGGCGGATTTGACAACCAACTTGTGCACGAAGAGAAAAGGCTATAATGGAGTGGCTCATGTTACTCCCCAATACATTAATCAAATCCAATCTTCATTCCTTTAAAATCCAGTTTATTTATTTACACGACAGCCTACTATCTTCAAGAATGCACTTTAAGGACCACAAAGCTGTCAAAGCAAGCTCTAATCCATTTTATAATATATATAAAACCAACCATGTCCCATAAAAATTCCTTCTAAATCAACAACATTAGTCAAGAATGTGTCCATCTCCTTGATGGCTTAGCTGGGCCAAGCTGTGAAAATCTACTGAATACACCAAGAGATCTAGAAATGCAGGCCACAAACCCAACACAAAATCAGGTGTAATCAACCCAACATAAATACAATTAGATACACAGAACAAAACAGCACAGCACAGCACATGCCTGCTAAATCTTAATCTAAATCCTAATCAAATTCTAATCCAAAGTAACAAACATCATAACCATCAATCATCATGCACCCACCAAATCACTAAAGGAAAGATCAACACTTCAAAAACCCAATTTTTTTTAATTGGGTCACTCCAAAATCAAGTCTTGGATGTACCCAAAAGTGATTTTTTTGAAACCCCCAAGTTGCACAAACATTCATGAACCGACACTGTACAAAAACACTCATTTCAATCGAATTTCGAAATTAAGAAATCGATGGACTCACAGAGGCAAAGCATCGGACGCCGAGGCTCTTGGGCGGTGGCGTAATTTCGATGACTTTGTAGGGGTAGTTATTATTAGGCCTCTCTCGATCTTTCTTTCTGCAGAAAATTCGCAGTCCCTGAGCCTGCTTCGAACAAAAACAGAAATGGAGATTAATGTCTTTATTTTACACAAGAAATTGGAATTAAACCCAGAAATGATTTGCGTAACCAAGCACCTTCTGAAATGTTGACAAATTTGAAGAAATCATCGCCATTACTTCGCTCCCTTTGGTTCTCCTCTCTCTGAAGTGTCGAGGCTCTGTGTCTGAGAGTCGCAACAGCGAGAGCAAAAATGCCAAAAAAGATATTTTGTTTTATTTTCTTTCTTTTGTTGGTTATTATTTTTCAGAATTTTAACGACCACTTGTCCTCTCACATGTAAGATAACCTCTGATTTGGTGTCATAACTGTAATTTTTGGATTTTGAAAAGGTAATTATTTTCTCGTTTATTGATTATAAAATAAATGGAATTAAATAATTAATACAAAATCAAAGAGGAATTAGTTAAAAAATAATCAAACGAGTTAGAGGGTCGTTCATGGTTCAGTTTTCAGTTGGTTCGGTTGGTCTTTGAACTGAACAGATCAATATGGTTTTAAGAAAATAAAATCTGAAATTGAATTGTTAGAATTTGGTTCGATTTAATTTTGAACATATCAGTTTTTGTTTTTGTTTCAATTCTTTATGAACTGAGTTTCATTAAATTTTCACATTTTAAAACGTTTTGACTTACTAAGTTTTAGTTGAATTTTCTTTGAACCAATTTTTATTAAATTCTCACATTTTAAATTGGTATTGACTTATTTTTTGTTGGACCAATATCTTTAAGCCTTGATAATAAAGATCAATAACTTAAAATGAGTCATATGTTACAATTGACGATTTTTTTGATCGATTTGATTTTTCATCAATCCTCATTTTAAAATGGAAAAAAAACCAATATAATTTTGTTTGGTTTGATTTTGAACCGAATCAAGTCGATTCTATTCAGTTCAATTATTTTCAAGTCGATTCTATTCAATACAATTATTTTCAAGTCGGTTCAATTTGTTCAATTAGGTTATTTTTTAGCACCACCATGTCAGAGAATTTTACGACATTGCCACTGAACAAAATAATCTCTACACCAGAAACTTGAGCATCAAAACCTGTTGCCCAAAATAAAAGCAAAAGTTCACAGTAACTCATAAAATGTAAGTCAAACAATTACATCCTTCATAAATAATAGATGAAACATAGGATTCAAAAAAAGAGTTGTACATGAAGAAACTACATGTTTTGGTGTCCTCTGCACAATTTGCAGTTCACTATAGTTCATTAAAATCACAACAAATGATGAATACTAGGATCTTTTGGCAGTGAGTGAAAAATAACAAAAATACAGTCACCTACCAAGAAAATATAAGAACTTGACGACTGCTGCAAATTGGGTGAATTTCACTACACTGACATGTAATCTTAAGCCCTCAAAGACGTTTTTTTGGCTGTAGCAGAAACCTTCTATCTTCCATAGGGATGGTACCTACCAGTTCCTGCACCGCCATACCCTCCTCTACCACTTCCATAAAAGGAACCGCCCCCAGCACCGGCACCAGGACCATCACCGGCTCCATATCCACCCCCGAGGCCAGCTCCATAACCATAACCACCACCGGCTGCTCCACCATATCCTCCACCACGACCAGCTGCTCCGCCATATCCTCCTCCGCCTCCGGCCGCTCCGCCGTATCCTCCGTAGCCATCACCGGGACCACCGTACCCGCCACCCATGTCATAGCCTCTGCTGAAGCCTCCTCCGTAGCGACTGGAGTAACCTGGGGAGGGCTCTCCCCTATAAGGCCCCATGCTGCCGCCACCTCCATATGTTCCATACCCGCCGAATTCACTCCCACCGAACCCTCCATAAGCACTGGCTCTCCTCTCGTAGGCCCCAGCAGACCGGTAACCAGCACCCATGCCTCCTCCACCTTCGAATCCGCCATAAGCATCTCCGTAACTCCCTCTACCGAATGTGGGCCTCGAGTCATTGTAACGCTTGGAGGGGGCAGGTGAAGGGTTTGTTTTCCTCGGTTCTGCCTTCTTGATCTCAACCTACAACCGAAGAAAATCACGCCACTTCAAACTCCTTGATATTTAAGGGCTCCACAGGGTAAACAGGAAAAAGATAAAAAAAGGATTGGCATGCATAACGCCATTTCGACACAGACAGTATATACAAAAAGATTTAAACATATATAGTGATATATACACACACACACACACACACACAGATGGTCCTATGGCAATCAGAACAGTCAAAAACTTGAAGGGGACAAACAAATTGCTGCAATTCTCAAATCAAAATGTATGTGAAGCCCGTGCAAATGCTGATAAATGTAAAATCTACTGTAAGAATTTTATCTGATATTGAATGTATGTACCCAGGAATTCAAGTGGGAAAAATCATCAAATATTGTCAATTGATGATGGTAATGTTATATATACAAAAGGATCTGACAACATCCCAAAAAAGCTATAGTATGAATGTGCATAGTAATATCGACCACAACGATACTTCTCATCCGATAGAATAACCATTTAGTTAGATAATCTATTTTAAACCTCATCGTTGGCTCTCTTTTGGCTATGGTTCCTTTGGGTTAGCTTTAACGATTTTGGGCTTTGCTTTATTTCAGTTACTGCATTGTACTGTTGAATTATTATAATCAAACTTCCCTTTCACTGATAAAAAAGAAAGATAACAGATAGCAACTAGTAGGCTAAAAAAGGTATCATCTTCAATAAAAACACGGGAAAGAAAAATAACAAGTTCCCAAATTGGAGGACACTCCGCTTACCTGAGCATCAGCAAAGTCGAGCCTGTTTCCCTTGGCTAAGAGGTCATCAACAGCTTGCTCTGTGTCAAATGAAACGAAACCAAAGCCACGAGAACGGCTTGTAGAATGGTCCCGCATGATCTGGTGCTCCTTAACCTCTCCAAATTGCATAAAGAAGTCCTTCAATTCATCTGCTCATTCCAACAAAATAATCAGTGCACACTTAGTCAATATTAACATAACTATGCCACAAGGAAAGGACCAGGAATAGTAATAGAAGGTTATTTATTACCATCTGTTACTGTTGCAGGTATACCGCCCACAAAAATCTTCTTAGTCTTTAAATCTTTAGAGCCACCACCTGCTCCCTTAGGAATAGTCCGCTTTATTTCCACCTAAAAGAACCCAGAACCATGCCAAAGACCAGTAAGCAGATTGGTATCGGCTAAGTAACTAACTACTGAAAATTTAAATAGTCTAAGCCAAAATCGACGACAAAGATGAATCATACTTGTTTCCCATTGATGATATGATCATTCTTGATAACTTCATCAACGACAGAAGCATCTGCGTACGTCACAAACCCAAAACCACGGGGTTGCCCAGTATTCCGGTCCTTCATTATCACCGAATCCGTAATTTCCCCATACTTACCAAAATGCTTGTTAAATTGATCTACATAATCAACGATCAAAATGTTCAATGACTAAACCGAGGCAACTAAAACTTCAGATAAGGAAACTGAACCAGTACAAAGAACTAACCCGTAGTAGTATCTCTTGCTAAACCTCCTATAAATATCTTTCTGCAATTATGCGTAGAATGAAATCAATACTTATTCACTATACGAACTTCTCAATAAACAAATGGGAAAAGGTAGCCTCTTTTCCCCCAGACATTCCAACAATTTAGGAGAAACTAATGACACAGCTAGAAAACCAAATAACTCAAAGAACATATGTATGCATAAAACTACAACACGTTATAAATTCACTACAAATCAAACATGAAACATAGGACACCAAGCTAAAACATATGACCAAATTCTACAGAACAACAATGGCACATGCAAAAAGGAAAGAGTAAAGGTTTCAGCTTTATCATTCACTTGGGTACAGATCTAAAAACCCATTATCCCAAAACAACAACAAAAATCATATCCCCATTCTAAGCTTCCATAAATCAAAAAAATAACAGCTCAAATTGTTAAGCACCAAACTACCCACATCTCAAACACCCAATTCCTCAAACTTTCTAGAATTTTCTCAGCAACCAAACAACCAAAGGGGAAAAAGAATAAGAGAAGAGTTAAGTTACGCAGGACTAGCTCCGTCGCCATAGAGATGCTGAGGCCGGTCTTCCTCGGCACGGTCGGAGGATTTGACGTCGTTGGTGGTCTCAGTAGCGACGGTGGGTTCGTTATGGTGAGAGTCCATGACAGAGCTTTCTTCTGCAGCTGAATAGAAAAGCTATAAATTAAGAACAAGCTATGTGAGCCAGAAAGTGTCTGTTCCGGTTGAGCTCCGACGACGACGACAAGTGAAACCCTAGATGTGTTCTCTCTCGCTCTATAAGCCCTAAACCCCTTCAGACGATTTTAAAGGGTTCTAAAATATAACAATCCCTCTTTAAATATAGTCTCAGAACACCGTGTATTTTCATTAATAGTAAAGAGGCAATAAGATTTATTTTTTTTCCTGTAAAATAAATATATGTATAGATTTTAAAAGCTATCTTATAATTTTTTGTTAGATTATAAAATCTGATTATACAAATTTTATTTATTTTTGAATTTTTTTATAAATAATTTGAGAAAAACTTAGATTTTAGTCCCATAATTTTTTTTTCTGTTGAAGTTTCTAGCTACCTTTATACTCCATCCAATCCCACAAACTCAATTCCTGTGAGAAAGCAAAACGGCTCAACTTAACATAGTCTCAATGTAAGGTTCCAAGCCATTTGACAAATGTCATCAACTAAAGATTTCGCTACCTCTATTGTCAAGAACTAGGTTAAATTAATTATAAATTCGAAACTAAAATTCTCCCAAATATCATAAACTATTAAAGGTCCCAAAGCATGCCTGTTTAAGGTACACAAACTAATACAAGGGCATTTCCGATATGAAACATAACATACAACAAAATTTGATGGTCAGCACCAAAACCAAAATATGGCGCCTGTACATCTCATTTTCCCATATGCCCTAACCTACAACTAGTCCTTGTTTAGCTGAAATTGACATCAAAGTTTCATCGATCGAGTCCTACATACATGACCTTAACAGCCGGGGCGGAGCGGGGCCTAGAAAGTATTCTGGGGATTGACCCTTCTCCTCCCCCCTTGCCTGTAATATGGAGTTTCGTCTATCGTCCTCCTCACGTAGTCCATAAAAGGCTGAGGCGTCCTTGGGGACTGGTCCTTCACAACATAAGGACTGCTCCGGTCAGGAGTGATGGGTGCTGCTGTGGTACTTGGAGTGGCTGGGGCTGCTGAAGGATTAGGGTTTCGGTTGGGCCTGTCCAAAAGGCGCATAAAGATGGCTGCTGTGAGCACCAGCAGGAATAGAGACCCAACTATGGTCACCCAAAACGAGAGATTACTAGCAGTTGACCTTGCCTTCCCTTGTCCAGGTTCGTAGTTGACATCTATCTCTACACTCTGACCTGTGAAACAAATCCCGGGCAGATAATATTTATCGTGATGTTTTAAAGAAAATGGTCAATATAGTAAAATATGTTGCATCAGTGTTAGAACTATGTGGGCTCACCGTTGGCTGGAAGTGTGATGATGAGCTTGTCGCTGAATCTCTTGGCTTTGAGCGCTTTCACCTGAATATATACAAAGACAAGAAAGAGAAAATACTGTAACTAGTGCATATGATGTTTAATCAATAAACAATGTTCGTAATTTGACTTTAAAATGTCACATCAGCAGTCATTGCAAGTAATATATTAGAAGAAAACATTGCTTACCTCGTACATCACACGACCACCAATCCCATATTCTTCTCTGTTGATGGGACTGACCTTTATCAAATTCCGACCATGCATGTGAATTTGTACATCTGCAATTGCAAGATAACCAACAACCAAATTGGTATTTATGTGATAACTGACAAAAGCACATTTTGGATGCAAAATGTCAGGAAGTGGTGAAGTTTCCGAAACATGAGAGTATCCTATAACTATTAATTATTTTATATGCTATAATTTACTATCACTATCGCTGCTGGTATGTATGGTTCAAATTGGATAGGTTGCTCGATTGACGGGGAGATTCGGATGTTTTACCTGTGTTCCCCACAAGGGTTATGGAAGTTGTGTTAGAGTCTGGTGTCAAATTCAAAAGCATGGAATCCTGAAACACAAGAATGCAATGTTATACACATTATATTGTCAGAGAAAAGCAACTATTTGATTCAGGAAAATCAGTCAAACCGAAAACATTGTCCAATCTTATGAAACATTCCTTAATAGTTTCAATAAGACAACATTTTTACTTTCCAACACTGAAGATGTTTTTCAGTGCACACTGGAATGAAAAGTAACATATTATAAGAGCATTCATTATTAATATTTAGGAACAAAAAGACGACAAAACTATAGCTATATAGCTCATTACCTCACTAGTCTCTAATATGGAAAACCCTCCAATAAAAAGTGCAGATGCAGATCCTGAAACATCTTTCGCTTCTTTGAGTGAAGCAGTTATGGAGACAGATATACCTGGCCTCATGTCCTTCAATTTCGGTACTGAACGTACCAAATGCTCAGGCGAATATGGGAAGAAGAGGCAATATAAGTTGCCAGTGTCAAGATCCATCCAAGGCTTTGCATACCTTTTTCCATGAAAGAAAAGACAATATTAAAGGATGCGGTTATACATCCTACTAAAAAGAATAATAAGAAAATAAAAAGAAACGTACCCTACATAAGGAGGGTCCACTCTACAATCATACGAGACCCCCTTATAACTTCCAAGAGCCCCAACCTTCCTGTCGTAGGAATCACTTTTACAAACAAAACACACACCATTATATATATGTTTGCACTGTCATCATAGGGCTGAAGACATGTTAGTACGAACAGTTGCTGTCAACATAGTGCTGTTGGATACACATACCTTAACTTCACAGAGAAGTTATATCCTCTTGCGGGGAAAGGAACATTTGTTAGCATCTCTTTTGGAGCATCCACAAAAATATCCCCGCTTACAACTGTAACTGTTGTTTGCAGCTTCATACTTGAACTTTCAAAAAAGACTGCTCACAGTTCACGAGTTCCAGCTTAAAAGGATAACAAGCAAGAAGGTACATAGCAGATTTAAAAGTTAATGATTCAAATTGATACCTTGAGTTGTACCTCGCCCCATGGCTGCAGCTCTTCCAGACGGCATGTATACAGATACAATACTTTCATTGCCACTAAACCAACGGCCAGAAACTTGATCATTTAATCCTACCACATCAAGGAGTACAATGAGGAGCTTTTCCACTTTGGAGGGGGGTATTATCATGGATTTTGCCACTTTTCCAAGAATCAAATTTTCAAGCTATGAAATAAATTATTTAGGCCGAAGTATGTGATTTTTGATGGAATGTATTAATCTGGTCCTTCATGCAAGAAAAATATATGATGTTTTCTTGATTTGGTTACACATAAGAAGTTGGGCTTCCCATAAAGTCAATCTATTAGTTAGTTGGGTCTGACATATGTAGCTGATACTTTTCTCTATTTAGTGCTGTGGGGCTATCCTTTTAATTCTCAACAGATAGAATCTTCACATAAGATGCTAGAGGTTCTTTTGGTGTATCTACAATCAAACAACATGCAAGTACTTCATACTCCCATGTGGCACAACTTATAGTACTGTCATTAATAGGATTTGTGATTATTGTTGTCCCACATTGGAAGAATGTGAATTAAGTGAACTTTTGATATACTAGTCGGGACCCCACCTAACAGCTTCAGTTTTGGGCAGGACTTAGGAGTAAGTTATAACCAGATGAAGTTCAGAAGTCATTATTCACTGCATACTCACCTTCAATGGTGAAGTTAAGGCCGCTTCCTACAGGAAGGACTGGATTTTGAGGAAACAAATGAGCACCGACTGAAACCTGAAAAAAAATGAAGATTTAACTAACCTTGTAATATAAATTAAATTAGTGCAAGGTGATATAAGAAATATAAGTACTATATGAACAGAGTAAATTCCATAAATAGTTTGTATTCATATATGGCTATAATGTGTGCATTAATCCAGTTATAGTGAAATAAACTAATAGTTATCTTTTGGTAAAAATAACAATGATAAGAGAGAGGAAAGAAAGCCAGAATAAATGAATTTCTAAACAATGCTGTAAAATGACTAATGCATCATGCATATACTAAAAAACATTAGCAAGAAAAGTAGAGTTTCCTCAAGCTTTATCCCCCATTTTAAAAATGATTTACTCTCAAGTATAAAGATAAAGAACAACAGCTATGACGGGGTATCCGCAAATTGTTTATTAAGCACACAAATTATGGGGATGAAAGAACGGGTAAGTATGTACCAGAAAGTAGTCTGACTTCTGTCGGTTATTGTTCATTGATACTCGCACAAGAGCTCTACCGCGACGGATTGCCTTCAACCAGAAATTCAGGTGTAAAAGAGTTACAGTTAAGTTCTTTTATCTTTAATGAAAAATTGCTTATAAAAAGAAAAAGAAAAAAAGAAGTATGACATAACTGTAGGGCCAAACAAATATAAAGATTGATCAACAGACCTTGAGACTAATCTTCCCATGACCATAGTGTGTGCCATTAATAGAGACAATATCAGGAAAGTTAGTTTCAGCATAAACGGGAATGACATTATAGGCCTCATGAAAAGGATTTCCTGATCAAGTGAAAATAGAAGAAGATAATGAGGACTTAAGGGAACATATAAAAATACAAATATAAAATATTATTGAACATATTAGTACCAAGAATGTCACAGTAGTTTATGGGTAGTTCAATTTCAGCACCAACTGCAAGATCAATCACACGCAATGGTAGTTGCTTACTGGTTACTCTTATTTGAGACACCTGATCAAATATACAACATCATGATTTTTTGATATATACAAGTTCAGAGAATCAAAATCCATGGCTCTAAAACACAAGGTTCCTTGAAAATGTTCTACGAAAAGGAAACATTTAAAAAAACATACAGACCATAACACCTGAACCTACCACACAGATAAGCACATTAGATACCAATATATGTGCATTTCGAACACCATTGACAACAGTAATTCTTGTAATAATATCTTGCATCTGTAGATACACATCAATAAGACTATAAATCCATACCTCAGCAACCCTGATACAAGAAGCAATCTCGAGTCTGCCAGTATTACGATCTTTTGCCTGAATGCATGCAAGATTATTACTCTCTGTTGTTTTTATTCTATCTCCATCAATGGAGATAATATCCGTATGTCCAATATCATTCTTTTCACCACAATTTCTCAATAAGGAATAGCTAATAGCTCCCTTGCGATGGCTATCCAAATGACCATATGATTCCAAAGACGATGGCAAAAGGCTAGATGTGGTATAATGGGGAGGAAGAACCCAAGTTATTGGAACTCCAAGAGCAAGAGGGACATCAGGTACCACCGATAACAATATCGATGAAGCATAAGACTTCGAATGTGAGAATGAACCAGAAGAAATGAAATCACACGAAAACGAAACCGCCACATTAGTCCAGCCAGCAGATCTGAAACAAAGATTGATGAGAAACATATGTTAGAACATAGCTTAATGAACAGATTCAGCTCACAAAATAAATTAACATAGCTAACAAGTACACATGCACAAACAACTTTTTTTTATCAGCCAAATGAATTTTTTATCAAGGGAGTGAATCACTTCACAAGGCAAGGATGCAAGAATCTCAACGCCCAAAGGCAAAAGAGAAAAGCCATTCCGCTAGCAAGACCAGATAGAAAAACAAAATAGACAGCTATGCACAAACAACTTAACAGAAACAATTCTAAACAATAAGCATATAAGATTTAATTGAAGTCACTGGCAATGTTTAAGCAGTCATAAATCATGATTAACTTTTTATAGACAGCATCTAATTGATACAAATAAGCATTACAGACAAGCATCGCAATTTCTGCATCATGCCATACTAGCAGTAAAGCAAGGTACACTATCCTCCAACCTAATCACACCCATAATGATATAGATCTGAAGACTCCTTACTCCTATTTTTAAGTCAAACCAATTCATGGTCCTGAGATTTCTTATGTTTGCAAATTTGTATGTTTCCCCCACTTCCCTAATCATAGGCAGGTTAGATAAACATACAAAAGCTGGTTCGATTAACAATTCGCCAGTACAGTGAGCAGGCTAAAAGAAGCCTTCATTTAGTTCCCATCCCAATCAGTGAACTAGAATTAGACAAACTTATTCATACCAGTTTGATTTCCCGAGGAGATGGGAGCTTCAGATAATTTATCAATCATCACTTAACAAGAAACCTAATGAAGAAGAATCTGTCAAGATGGAGCTACATTCAGCCCAACCAAACTAAACCTCAAACGTAATGAACTAAAGAGGGAATTAAACATATATGCTAAGCTACATAATGGAATTTGTCAAGTACCCATCTAAAAATAATTGTTTTTCAGTCCAGTCCACAGGGTTTACAGTGCTAAATATGACAAATCATGAAGAAAAAAAACATGATGAAATGTTGGCATGATGTTAGTTTACCTTCCATACAAGACATTTATAAAACCAAGTTCTTGGATTTCCTTTGAAGCAGTCACAGGACCTCCATTCTTCTCTCCGACGAAATGCTCCATAACCTGGAAGCTTAGCACCTAGATATAGAAAATGGCATCAATCCTTTTCCTTTTAGAAGTAAATAAATACTTTTGAACTATAAAGAGATTATGTGAGAGCAAAGTGGCAGTAATAGCGTAGATGATTAAAACCAACCTTTTCATCTTCTACAGTCCATCTGTAATTACTGCAGAGCTCGTAAAAAGAAAATAAATTGCCCTGAAATACACAGAAGTCAGTATTCTGACAGGAAGATAGATTAAAAATATGACTTTTTTAATTATATATGGATTCTTGCCTTAGGAAACAAAGGGTATATTGCCATTTCACGACCAACCCCAAGTTGTTCACTCTGTACATTCAGCATCATCGAAGAAGGAATCCCCACTTCTAAACTTCCATATGCTTGACAAATCACATTATCTTCACTCCCATAAACTGTGGCAATTAATGTCTGGCCATAAAACCAATGGCTTGAATTAGTAAACAGTTATTATATCTGAAGCAAACGCATAGGATGAACACAAATATATTATTAGGAAAAAGGATGCCCTGCTTCAAGAAATTACACAAAATGTTGATGACGTAGGTAGAAAAATGCACTCAAATATATCCTCTGCCGAATAGCTAAAAATAACTAGCATAAACAAGTTCAACTAACATTCAGGCACTAGCAGCTGTTATTATAAAGCTGAAAAAAAAACTATGGCCATTGCATGACCTATAAGAATCTTATAATCTAGCAACCCAATAAGCTTGACTGTTTGACCCAGATGTAAGTGTCAAGTGTGTTTTATCTTTTATTTTGGGATCCAAGAATAGTAAACGATTGCATAAATCTAGGGAGTTCAAAAAAGAATGTATTTCTTTTATTATTAATCAATTAATCAAGGGTTTCGTATAGAGCTAGAACGGCCCACACAAATATAAAATTAATTCAGAAAAGAATGGAAACCTGGTTGAGATACATAAGCTGCTACACAAATATAGTGGAAAGAAAATCTTTAAGAATCAGCTGTGCATAATATCTTACGGTGTTCCCAGGTGAACCTGCAGAAAGTCGTCCAGAAGATCTGTGGACTGTTGCAATTAAATCGTCTTTGCCAGCAAACTCAACATACACACCAATCGTTGGACCTCCTTTCAGCACAAGCTAAGTAAAGAAAAATGCAAATATTATTCATTTGAGAAACAGGAGAAAGAACAAAATACTAAATAATCAGGATGAATAAGACATGGGCATCCGAACTGAAAGCATAAGGCCTATACGTCACTAGGTCATGGTTTAAAATGGCTATTGAGGCTTACGCCTTGAGGCTCGCCTCAAGGTGAGGCAGTCGAAAACAGCCTTTGAGGCTACGCCTCTCATTTGTGTACCGAGGCTAACACCTCGGCTTCGTCGAGGCTTACACCTCACGCCTTAGGTATCGAGGCGGTTGAGGCTTATGCCTCAGATTGTAGGCTAAAATTTAAAATTTTAAAAGCCATTTCGGGCTTTTTGTGAAAGTTGTATATCTGGATTTTTTTTAACGTCGTTATTGAGTCTTTTATGTTGGTAAGAAGCTAAAGTTAACCTATTAAATTTAAGGAATACAAAATTAAAACATAAACTAGAAGAGAAATCAGCAGCAGCTCCTCCATCCGGCAACTCCTTTTCTAGCCGACCACTCTTCTCCCTCTCATCTCTCTCCATCTCCTTTAATTTTTGCAAGTTCTTTGATGATTTTGAGTTTATTTTGCTGATTTTTCTTAATTTATAATTGTTCATAATTGCTTATTTAATGCTAATTCTATTTTTTGTTCTGATTTCTGTTTTTTCTATTTTTCTGAATTTATAGCTTATTTTTATCATATTATATAAATTTATTGGTCTTATTATTGAGGCTTACGCGTTACGCCTCACTGCGCCTCACAGTGCTAAGGGAAAATGCCCCAGTTCCCGATTTAGCCTTTTTAAATTTTGCACTAGGTTACAACACGAATTTTCATCTCAAATATTCTCTGTTCTAAATAATTCTATTTCAGAATAAATACTAACAAGGAAGCTAAGTGTCCCAAAGGGAACACCCCAACGGTTGAGCATCACATTGTTTGTGGTGAGGTCGAGGGTTCGATCCTGCTGGGAGGGTTTTATGGGTAGATAGGTTGATGTAATTTCAAAAAAAAGAACAGAAAAGGAAGCTATGTAGTCTGGAACATACCGTGTATGATGCACCTGGTACCAGAAAAATATTCGGAGGGTGAATTCTTGGTGGTGCATACACTTCAACCTTTATTGGCTGACTTAATATTTCACGTCCAGATTGCTGTCTAGCACTGACCTGATTTCAAATTTCAAATATAAACTTGCAAACCATAAAATTCCTGATAAATAAGGTTGTACTATACTGGCAGAACACCTAATAAAGAGCTTACATAAACAGTAGTAATCCCAAGATGCTTTGCCACAATTTCAAATCTTGGTGTGTTAATATATCCTGCACCTGGACTTGAAATATCATCACTACGCACAAGTTCAATAATTTCATCCTCCACATGGACATGAATACTCATGTAAGGATACTGCACAAAAGTTCCCAAACATTAAGTCCTTTGAAACACAAGGCATAGCATTACTCTGAACAAGTTTATAATACAAGGAAAAAATACATTAGAATTATAAATAACCAATTACTGTAAATAAACATGTGCTCGCAAGACACTTTCACACACCACATCCATAGCCATGAACTTAGGGGACCTCATATATAATCCAAAAAGTACAAATACTCAGTAAATGTGCCATACTGAAAGCATGTCCCAACACAATAATCTGGACTCCATAGCCCCAAAATAGATTAATACACACCTGAGAAGGCTCAAAAGTACTTCCATCAATAGTACCGGCAATTAGCTCAATAAATTGCGAGGTTCCTTCCTGAAAATCGAAAACGGGGTATGATCAAAATGCTGGTTTTTGAAATGAAAAAAATAGGCTCGTGAAGATAAAATGTACCATTAGGCTGATCTCTTCTCGTGATGTTATCTTAATCCAATCTATATCTGCAACTTGAACCTGTAAAATTTATACCTTGATGAGAAACTTCACAACTGAGTCAAATGTAGTAACTTCCCTTAATCAACCTCAGGTGAATCAACTGATTCTGAGATTCTGCTAGAGAAGTTAGGTACATGATATGTAAGATCAATCCAGAACTAAAGTTATTGCAGACCTTAAATTCTAACAGCAAATTATCATTATGTCTTCAACTAAGGAGTTAGAGAGATATTACTATGGAGCTGATCATGTACGGTGAGAAACTTAACTTTTAAAAGGCTACATTTATTCTTATCCAGATTTTCAGATGAAAAGAGGGCAAATACACCATGCATCTCCAATTAGTTTGGGAAATCTATCATCTTCCACCCCAACCTTTTTTCCATGTTTAAACAAATAGTCCAAGGATTACTTATCTCACAAGATTTGAGGAATTATGGGGGAAAAAGTTTTGAACATTCTAATCTTCATCATTAGCAAGAAAACTGCACTATGTATGCTCGGCAATAACATGGAAACAAATCAATCCATTCACATTAACTAGAAAACCATGTCTACAATAGAAAATAAAATCATTACCACAGCATCAGCTGCAAGTGGAGGAGCAAGCCCAATATCGTGAACTCTCACAAGTGCAGTCCCTAACCCTTTAGGAGACAGCATCAGTTGTATGCACTGTAAACCTGGCGGGGATTGAACAACTTCTACCACTCGAGAATCATTCACATTAGTCTCCAAGAAACAGCTCCCTCCGATAATTGACAGATGTACCTGGAATAACAAAATATAGCATTGGGAAACAGAACAGTGACAGGTGAAAAAATAATTCTAGTATCATAACTATTATGGGTGGGGAAACAAAAGAGGTTAAATATGAGCAAAATGAAAAGATGGATGCACGAAAAGTGCCAAGAGGGCAGAACCTACGTGCATACACACAAAAATTAACCAAACAAGTTCATAGAAGAGAGTTTCTGTAATGGGTTTTATGCCCCACCATGTTTCACAGAACTAGAAAAAGAGGACCAAGAAAATGTTAATGATTTTATTAAGTTGAATCAGAACCAAGATAGACAGTAAAAGATCAAGTAGAAAACTTTGTTTGTTTGCAAAAAGACAGGTTCGTGACAAGAAAAGTGCAATGCATATATACATGGTAAAACATGTGCATGTTACATGAAAACACATTGTTTCCTATGTCCATAATACTCAGTCTTGTAGTTGTAAGCTTGTGCACATATAATCTTAGTATCCAGGTAACCTTGTTGTGTAAGTCACTCGTGCCCTATAAATAATCTTTTGTGCACATTGTTTATGGCATCAATGAATATTAATTATTCTAATATTTTAAGAGTACAAATCATAAATAAATAAATAAAAACATGTTAAGAGGGTGGATAATGAATTTTATGTCTAAAAACTTTATAAAAACATTAATCAAGCTTTCTTATAGCCTACCTTAGCGGCAGGGTTGAAAAATAACAAACTGAACTCTGGGTCAACTCTTAATGTAGAAACGAGCTGCACATTTGAGCAAATGTAAAGTTAAGAACCAAATTTTAATTTATAATAGCTGAAATTGCAGCTTGTAAGAAACAAGTACCAGTAAAAATAATGCTAAGGAGTTATTTCAATGAACCGTATAGGCCTCTAAAAATATTTAAAACATCAAACCTGTAAACGTATAGCATCTGTAAGAATGCCATCTGAGCTCTTGAGCAGTTGAGAAGAATATCTACCACCCGTGGTATCGCTAAAACCAACAACAGTAGCACGAACTATGCACTAAGAAGCAAAGCATTTGGACATCTCAGTTTACATTCAAACTAGGCACTTAGTCATAATAACAAAACAAAAGATGTCACCTAGAATTTCAATGACTTGAAAATGCACCTCAAACTACGAAGGCAATCTATTTATCTAACAAGTAATATTTGCACGTACAAGAGCCAATTAGCTATCTGCCATATACACCGTCATCATTAAAACCACGTAAAGTGAACATATATAACCCGTGGTATCGCTAAAACCAACAACAGTAGCACGACCTATGCACTAAGAATCAAAGCATTTGGTCATCTCAGTTTACATTCAAACTAGGCACTTAGTCATTGATTTTCTACTATCGCTTCAGTAAGAAAATTTAGGAGAAGAGAGAAACAAAATCGCTGGACAGCAACGGCCAAACAGAAACATACTTAGAGCAAATATATCAAATTAAAGATAAGATGTAAAGTTTTGGAAATACCATTCCTGACTCATTTTGTAAGACTAAAAACCTTTCCCAACTGGATTCGAACTTCTTTGAAATATATGCATCGTCCCAGTGTGCAAGCCCATCACAGCTGTTCAGTTCCCACCTTAAAGAAAGAGAAGATGAGTTTGCAAAAGCTTCTCCAGAGTCACTGATGCCAACTGCGGCTACTCGAATACTGCGTCCATTTGCCACAGTGATAGGGGCCACACGAATTCGCTCCATACTTCGGTCTGCTCTAGTTGCAGTCCAAACAACATCACGCTGATTAACTGAATATGCACAAAATTTGTCAACATGCACATCAAGAAAATCATAAGATATATAAAATTAATTGTTGAATACACATAAACTTCATATCAGGATATCAATTATACCAGGTTCATCAGCTATCAGTGTAATTGCAGAAGGAATACTGCACACAACTGACAATGTAACTTCAGCCATCGCTGGCAGAGGATGATCTTCTCCAACCAAATTCCCACGTTTGAAAACAAGTTTCTACATCATTTAAAGCCAGAAAGGAGCATTATATGAAAATCTGCTACAAAATGCCACAAACATTGAAAATGCTAAGGCAATATAAACTCACAGAGGTTCCCAGCGTTTGGCATAAAACTCTGTACAGTCTACTGTAATTTCCAGATAGCTGATGCACAAGAACTCCATCTTTCATGTGAACTTGTTCTTCATCCCGAATTTCAAGAGTTTCAATGAATTCAACTCCTTTGCCCCACTGTTCCGGTCCTCCAAGGAGCATAACATCTAAATGTGTCCCGGGTGCAAGATAGAACTTATCCAAACTTTCCAGTTGACTAACAGCTCCTTGAGGCAAATTGAACCAGTAACCACCAAATCGGCTTCCTTCACTTGCCTGACCAACCATAAGTGGAGGATATGCTGCAATATGTGAAGATGCTTTCAAAACTATAGGTCCCTGAAAAGAATGATCGAGCTGGCGATAATCTTTCGGCAGTGTTGCATGCAGCATAGTTCGACCTGAACTAGATGCATATGCATAGGCCCAAGAACATGGAGGGCCATAACCTGATGCAGGGAGTTCAAAATTTCCTCCTACATCCAAAAAGTGTGTCTCCCTTGTTGCATTCACAATGACAAAAGAATCGCTTCCAGATTTCCACTTCACGACGGAACTAAAAGCATCACATCTATAAAAATAGGCCCCTGCAGATGACAAATCAAGCTTCATAAGATTGACGCCAACCAAATGAATATATAAAATAATCTAGATATTCTAGTATATAGGAAAACCATTTGATGCTTTCATGGTAACAGCAGCTTTCAGATGTGATCCTATAACAGTCTCCACAGGGAAGTTTGGCAGCATAACCATAGATGATGGAGCTAACACTTCAATGACCACCTATGGAAGAATCAATAAATAAAGTAAGTTCAGTAAGGAAATGTTAATGAAATGGGAGAGAAAGAAAGAGGGGTCATGTAAAGAGTTCATATTAACTAGAAGTGCCAAAAACAAGCACAGCTTTTACATGAATATTAACTATGACTATAAGAAGGTGAATTGGACCCCTATAAGATGAGTTCTAAAGTGCCAATATAGTTTGAATCCTTGATAAGATTGTAATTGATGTAGATTAGAAAGCTGTGAAACTCAAACTAGCTCTCAAAATCGATCCTGTGGATAAATAGGATGTACATCACAAGTAAATTATCAATGAATCATCCTCTCTTTTGATTGTTTACATATATCAGTTTAAAAGATATTTTAAACATCTGCAGTGATACAATCAAAATAATTGTATTCATCAGTGAATTTTTTATTTAAATGACATCAAACTGATAATAACAAGTAATGGTCAATCTGAAGAACCTTGCAAAACTACTATTAGCTTCATTGCACATTGCAAGTAGACATCATTCTTTTGACAGTTGTTGAATGCAAGAACTTGGGTGAGATATATCTTATTAGGAACATCATACAAAAAAGAAGCAGAGCACTGCCAAGGATCTGTTTAACTCAGCATAACTAGCAGATGTATCATTTCCATTGGGATGCAGAAGAAACAGGTCAACAAACCACCTAAATCTCCTTACCTCATCATAATTGAATGCGTCGAAAATGGATACTACTTTTACAGTAGCTTTACCAGGCTTCTTAGCCTGGATAACCCCAGAAGCAGATACAGATATAGCAGCCATATCTGAAGAAAACCATTTGTAATCATAGGACGACTTTGCACAACCTACACAATTTAATAAGCATTCAGGGCACACAAAAATATGACAGGTGTGATATATAGACACACAAAAACACAAGCTTAGTGGTTATATAGCAATACCTCCTGTAGCCTTCAATTCGACCTCCTGATAAACAGAAGGGGCCCAAGGAAGAAGAATGCTTCGAGATAAACCACTTATTTCTCCCAAAAGAAATTTCACTTCATGGCAAACCATGATTTCTTGCACAACCTTGAGAACCTAAAGGAACATAATAAATAGAGATGTATGATAAACAACAATAAACAATTATACAAAATTTGCATCATCTATTAAGCAAAAGGAAACCCTAGAGATTCTGATAGAGTATTGCCTTAAATCTTTCATCATACCCACAAAATTAAGTCAAAGTTGTAGCATAAGCTGAAAATGCATGTATATATAAATGTTACTTACTGAGCAAAAATAAACCCGCCAACCAACAGAGAGAAAGGGAAGATCGAATTTCAGCATGACATTCGGAAAGATAATGTACGAAAACTATAAATGAATTGTATGCATGTTTAAAAATAAAACAAGAAAAAATCAACACAAAAAGGACAAATCTCACCTCTTTGGTTTCATTCTGCCCAGTAAAATAGGTTAATGAAGCAGTCAATTTTCCCACTCCCTCTGAAATTGCTTTCAGGATTCTAGACTTCTGCCAGCCATGTTTGGTTGCAATATCATCCGATACGGAGAAAGTTTTCCAGTACGGGACATTGTTGTCATACACCTTAACATCATCACGCTGCAATGCAGGAAAGGAACTTCAGAGCAAAAGACAACCGAGAAGATAACAGTAAACAAATTGTTTGTGAAGAGGTAAAATGAACATCACAGGGACAAAAGACACAAACATTTTTACCCAGGTCATTATACTTCCAGAAAAGACAGAGAGGATAATAGAGAATAAAAAAGAATTATGTATTTGTCCCTCGAAGAGTCTAACACTGACATTGACATATATTAAAAAAAGAATTCAAAACAAAGAAATCAAAACTTATAATATGTAGAGTATCTCTAGCCCCATACAAAACCATAATTGGCTGCCCTACAAGTCACAAGTGTAATGTAAATTAACACTTTTGAGATGAAAAAGAAACATGAGTTACCTCTGTAAGATGGATTTCTTGTGCAGCGGGTCCTTGAGAGAAAATCTTTGTTTGAATGACATATTGATATCCAGAAACAACATACCAACGTGACACAGATGGAATGGCTTTTGTTCCCTCAACAGGATCACCAGAACTGGACAAAGGTGACAAGTATAAACATAGAGTATCGGGCACAACAACATGAAGCGATGAGGTTTGATAGTGTCCATTAACCCTGGTATCTTCAACAATGACAGAAGTAACCCCTAAGCTAAGTGCATGAGTTAAACCCAATTTCGAATCCACCTTGGCAACTGAGGAGTTCAAAACAGACCACTGGTGGTGTGGAGATGGTAAAGTCACCACTGCAAATGCAATGAGAGAGATGGTGAGGTGACTTAAAACAATATCATCTTTTAAAATACTCATCACATGGACATCACAAATGAATTGATAAAAGATAGTTAAATACACAAGGCTATCAATCGTGTCCATGCACATTTTATGGACATCTTCTATTTGGAAGGGTTATTTTCTCCAGTGTCCTTAGTAACACTTTTAGCATAAAAGTAAAAGGAATGCCTGTGATAGTCCAATGTAAAGCCCAACTCAAATAATACCAAAGTGAAAATACCCTGATTCAAACAAAACAGCCATCAAACTAATCCTAAAAAGGAAAAAAAAAACAAGGCAAAAGAACCCCAGCAATTGATGGCTAGGATAAAAATACTATCATATTTTGGAAAATTGATGATGTAAAAGCACTCACTACAACAATTACTAATTGCAATGCCTAGAGCACTGTGATACAGGCTATTGTCATTCCAATTTTCAATAATAGCCAAGGTACTTCAATCTTCTCATGTTAATAAGTTCCCATCACCCAGTCAATCACAGTTCTCCAACAGAAACAGGAAAGAATAAAGACCCAGTCTAACATCCATGTAATGTGCCAAAGAATACTTTAGCAATGTTAAGGATTTGTATGATTGGCTACTAGGAGAAATTCAACTTTAGCCAACCAAATAAGCATTGTGTCCCAATTGCCAAGCAGATTGATTGAATTTCAAATGTATGCAATTAGTATTCAAACTTGTCTTCCCAGACCCGATTTGTTACAAATGGTTCTGAAACTGATAAGGATTTCCCAATCTCATGAATTCTCTGTTTCAATAACTTCATTATTAAACCATCTTGTTGAAGAAGAAATTATTGCATGTCCAAAATTTAAATCCAATACTTGATTTTTCTATAAATGAAATGTACACCCAGCGAATGATACTGCTAATTTCTTGAAACTTGGTCTACATTCTACAAATCTATAACAAGTAAAATCAGAATTTAATGCTATAAAACAAAATGAGTTAAAGATCCTTATCGTGTGGCCCATAATATGACCAGGTAGAATCATCAAACATTGGCAGTATACAGAAATAGACTACAAATGTCAAGAATTACTACCAGAGGGATTTAAGAATGGGCACCTTGCGGAATATTCCCTCGGACAACTTTAAGACTATAATGAAGTGCAGCACCAATGAGGGCAAAAACAGGTGAGGGAGGATGCAGCGACATGGCTTCAGCTACAGTTAGAACAATCTTATCAGACATGTCTTTCAAATGTTGTTCCTCAAGCAAATGCACGGAAACAATCTCATGGCCAATCCTGATTCCTTTTACTAGATACAGATCTGAATATACACCCTGCGTCGACAAAATAGTTAGATATAATACATCACCACAATTGTTCCTTCCAACTGACTAGAAGTTAACATACACTATCTTCAAGATTGATTTGTATATCTAAGTCACCGCACAAGCCACCACAGTCACTCAGGGGAGAATCCTTCAAAGGAACATGAACAAGGTGATTACGCAATCCATCAGTTTCAGGCAAAAGCTCCCACGTGAACTGTAAGCCCACTAACGAGGAAAAGACATTGTCTGTAATGAAGATTAATAAGTGAAGGATATGTTAATACAAGTTGAGACCATACTACATTCAAACCAGCAAAAGCATCTACATGGACTAAAATATGTGTCAGCCATAGACCGGAAACAGTATTGGAGAAATAAAATTGATGCACAAACTAGACAAGTAATATAATAATTTGTTATGTGAGATGAATGGTAAGAAGAATGAAGTAGATATTGCATACTGACAGGATTTTTTTATATATATTTGTATAACTGCAAATAAGAAGCCACAGATCCCACACTAAATTTATAATCATTATCATTTCAGGTGTACCTTCACTGTCAAAGGCACGGACTCGGAGAGTAGCAAGGCCGTCTAAGTCAAGTTTAATAGAACTATGAAATATCTGGATTCTAGATAAATTGTCAATAAAAACTTTGCACCGGATTACAATCCCAGTTTGTACATCGGCAGCATAAATGGCGGTTTCCTTGCGACCACTATACGGGGCAATTGATCTCAACCTTGCACTTGTTGAACAGTGATTGCTTGAATTATACTCAGGTAGAACAGACAGAATATCATGGTGATCCCATGACCTGTAAAATAAAAAATAGTAATAAAATAAATGAGGAGCTTATAATACCATATGTAGCAAGATTAAAGAATTTTTGAAAAGCCATTCAAACACGATAATATTTTGGTTATAATACAAACATGCTCAATGAATCCTCTCAGCCATTCAAGAAAAACTGGACTAAACTGCTTATGAAATTCTAACCCAATAATAGCCCTTATTCATTGACAACCTGGACTAAACTGATAACATTGTGAACATATTTATCAGCTAAAACCAATTGATGATACAGATAGGTCATCAGGTGAATTTGAGGTCAATAACAAGATCTTGAACGGCATTTCCTCTATCTAGGCCTTGTAAGACTTATCATAGTCGAAGTGTCCCGTATTGAAAGAATGCAGATTCGGTAACCACTTGACATACTAGTTTAGCCCCCGCCTAATAGCTAAAGCTTTTGGGTTTGGAGTAAGTTTAATATGGTATGAGAGCCTTGTTTGCTATTGGGCTTGTGACAATTTCTGCTTCCTCCCCGTTCATATATTCTCAGTACATGTCCTTCCACCTAATAGCTTACCCTGTGGGCATGAATACGTTTAACACTCAATTATCTACCATATCATAATCTAAAAGTTCCGATGACATCTTCAGTTTGAGGCTCATGGAAGTGAACAACTTCAATCAGCACAAGCAATCACTACACCAATACATGTATTGGTCTTCCAAACACTTCGCCCTCTTGTTTGATTCCACAATTCTTGCACTCCAAGAGTAATATCTAGAATGAATATCAACATGCTATAATGCAATCCTATACTCCAAACTCGCTATATGCATGCTTCGACCTTTACTTTTTGCCAAAGACATCAACAGAATAAAATACAAACACAAAATCCATTCTCCCGACGAGTTTTTCTTACGCAGATGATAGATTATATTATTCTAAGAATCTTTTAATTAAAATTTTCCTAGACCAGTATCAATGTCCTGATCTCCAGCTCCTCCATCTCCCAAAATTTCCTTTCCTCCAGCAATTTTCCTGGTAACCAATCACAGCTTGAAGGTCCATTTTCATCAATATGAACACAATTCATCAAAAAAAAACTACAAACGCCACCAGATTGAAACCACACATACAGATGAGAGTTCAATTATGTAGCATACCACTTGAAGCAACCATCACTGCCTTGAAGCCGATACTCCACAGGGTGAGTCATTCTGGGAGGAAGCAGAATGTTCACATCAGCCAAGTGCGGACCAGAACCTTTAAGCGACATCGCTCCCTCCATCACCAGCACCAGAGCCACGAACACTGACACGATCCGCAACATCTTCGACTACACGCGCAGCGAATCACCAGCGAGCTATGACGAAAATGCTTCAGAAGCCACCATGAAAGCACCAGAAGGTGAATCCGGAACCTGAACCGCACTAAATCAAGAACCCTAGAGAGAAAGAGACGCAGAATCTTCAGGGTTTTGGGCGGGTTTTTGGAGGAGAGTAGAGGAAGTGGGGGAGAGTGTACTGAGTCGAGGAGAGAAGGGTACGTGGCAGAATGTGATTGGTGGTGATGGGAGTGGACGGTGAGGTTAGCGCGCGCTCCGAGATGAGACGTGCCTGTGTCGAGCTCCACGCGCCTCCTGGCATCGCGTGTGCACCGCCCACGCAGCGAGGTTAATGTGATGCGGCGCAATCGAGGTACGTGCGATCTCCGCCGTGTTATTTTAGTTGTAAATTAAAAACATTTTTAGTGATAAATGTTTTTTCTTAGATTTATTTCCCAATTCGTACCAATTAGTTAAATATTTGCCTTTTTAGATTATATATATTCGAGTTACGAAATCAATTCATATATATTGATATTATTATTATCTTTTACTTTTAAAAGTATATATTAATATTATTATAGTTGTATTATATATTTGTGAAATATTTTTATTGCAAAATTTATTTTCAAAACGCGACATTTGTTTGATTGTTAATTAATATCATTAAATTAATGATTAGTCTAATTTAAAAGTTTATTTTAATTATATCAAATTTCATTAGTGCTACTAGTTTGAACGTGGTTAATTGACAGTGCTCACTCTTAAGTACCTATTTTAGTTTTGAAATTAATTGATTTTCATTTGGACCGCCATTCATCAAGTTGAATTCTTAAGTGAGAGATTTTTTTATTTTGAATTTGATTATAGTATATAACCATTCTTTTGTAAAGGTAAGAAAAACGCATAAGCTTTTAGTTTTATATATTGCTTTAGAGATGAAAAAAAAGGTATACCATATACCAAAAGAGGTTAAAAGAAAAGGTTGTCTTTTACATCTGAAAACTTTGGATGTGAATATGGACCAACTTTTATTAATGTGTGTTTGTACCCGAAGCAAAAGTAACAAAAATCCTCTTGTGGCCGGCATGGGCTCAATGCAACTAAGGGCTCAAGCTGGAGCCCATGCAGATCTGGGCCCAACTTCTCTAGATCGGCCCATTTGAACTAAAAAAAAAGCAAGGCCCAATCTTCTTCTTCTTCTTCATCATCACTCGACTTTTCGAGCTCGTGATCTGATAAATTTCTTCACTCGCCTGCAAGCACTTGATCCATGGCGACCGAGATCGAGACCGAGACAGAGAAGCCCAAACCGAAGCGGAGACTGATGGTGAGGTTGGGGATCTTCCTCATCTCCCACAGCATCGTCTTCAGGTACTCACCCTCCATTTTTTTTCTCTTCCGATTGTTAATTTCATCGCTCGATTTGAATTTGACATCAATCGAGATTCTTCAGTATTGTTTGCTGTTTAGCTTCGGTTGTGGCTCTTTTTCTGCTTCCGGTCCTTGCCAAGAACACTTACATCTCCGAAAATGCCCTCATGCCAGGTTGCCATTATTTTTTCTTGCCTTTATCAGCTTCATTACCTGTTTCTTAGATTTTGAAGGAACAAGACTCAGGTTCGCATGCTTTGTATGTGCTTATTGAACTGTTATCTAATTTTGTGGAAAACTGAACAATTACGAGCTCAATGTGTACTTGTGACCATAATTTAGCTGTGGGCAATGTTTTGTCAATATGTTTACATAACCGTGGATTTGAAGCTCAGAAAATGTACCCAACTATGGGCGCAATCTAAAATATCCCTGATTATAGTTCCCGTGCTGTAAAATTTAGATTATATTTTAAACTTGGAAAGCCTGGAAGGAAGTTCTCGCAAGTCCCTCGTTCCAAAATTAGCAACGTCAGTGTCCTACTTCCCCAAGATAGACATTTACATTTATCATCAACAATGCCCTCGGATGAATTAGCTTTTACCAAACGGATGTCTTAGCAAGTGTGGCACATGAAAACACGGTGGGAAAATAGAGCACCCGCTAATCCTTAATTTTTGCTAAAAGTTACAGAGAACATTCATTTTGGTGTAGAGACAGTTATAATTAGTTGGCTTGATGTGGCTAAACTTTTTCAGTATAATAAGGTGCAATTTCGTTGGTTCCATCCTTAAGATGCAATTTCTTTGCTGTTAAAAAATGTTATACTAGAATAGTAATTATAAACATTTGTTTTGCTTTCAATTTCCTGATGGTTCGTTAATGGTATTCAAATGTGTCCGTTCTGTGTTGCCCTCTCCCAGTAGTCGGAACCTTTTGATTTTGTTGTTATTGTCACTAATCCCTATTAAGGTTTGAGATGCATTGCAAACATAATATTCACTTGTTCCAAACTATAACTTTCAGGCTCTGCAAGGTCCATGCTTTCTAGTAGGGAAATTTCAGAGGCGGGTAGATTGCTGGAGGACATATCCAGTCTGAATCTGAAATCTGCTAGCACAGGCATGTACGTACTTCACATATATCTTATGTCTTTTCCTCGCGATTGTTTTTGACAATCGAAAATTGGAAATGATGGGAGAAACATGAGGACTGAGATCAGAAGAAATGAGAATTAGTGGAGTTCAATGTTAACATTCTTCACATGCTTGTGCAGAGAAAGAAATAGACTTATAGCTCAGTATATGTCTAACTTGGGTGCTGAAGTTAGTTATCACAAGTTCCAACCCCACTTGAATAAGTTTCATCCACTGCAGTTTTTTTCTAGCCCTGATTCAGATATCAATCAGGAGAACACTAGTTGCCCAGCACATGGTGTAAACGTTGTTGGAATAGTAAGAGCTCCTCGCGGTGATGGGAAGGAATCTATTATCTTAGAACACCTTATAATTCTGCAAAGAATGGCCCTTATGAGTTACGACAATTTATCTTTGGGCATTGCATACTCAGTGTTTGCCTTGCTCTCTGAAGTTACATGGCTGGCCAAGGATATTATATGGCTCTTTGCAGATTCTCAGTATGGAGAATATGCCCCAGTTTCTGCTTGGCTAAAAGATTATCACACCTCCATGTTTGGTGGTTTCACAGAAACAAAGGTATCTAGTGGTGGTTTTAAGCGTGCCGGAACAATGGCTGCTGCATTTGTGATTAAGGTCGCAAAGCGAAATGAACAATATGAAGACACCCGCAGCATCTATGCGGAAGCATCCAATGGGCAGATGCCAAACCTTGATCTCGTCAATATTGTGAATTATTTAGCAGTTCATGGACAAGGTTTACGTGTCAAGGTAGAAAAATCGTTGTCTTTACTTGAATCAAAATGGCTCAGAGTTTTGGCTGAAGTATTTGAGTCAATTGGAAGAATCGCTAGAACCTTCAATCCACACTTGAATTTTGGTATACCAGCTGCTGAGTATATTGATGGCAGTGCCACACTTGCAAGTTCATTGTATTACCAGGTTCTTTTTCTCCCGTTTATTTATAAGGCTGAGGGGTATTTAACTGTGTATCATGTTTACTAACAATATGTGTTTCCTTGGTTTAGGCATTGGGCATTCTAACAGGTCCCCGTGGTGCCTTTCGAGATTACCAAGTTGATGCAATAACTTTGGAGATTTCATCTTCTAGTAGCAAGGTCAAACGCAACGAGTTCCTTCTGCGAAGTGGCCGGTCAGTTTGTTCATATATTTTTTTCTGATTGTTGTTGTTTTCCAGTTTGAGGATCCTGTCTATATAATCAAATGTCTAGTTTCTTGAAGCTATTTCTTTTGGTGGTATACTGGATCAATTATTATCCACTAAGGATAGAAGATACGTTTGTGTCAATCTGGCTCAAGTTTTTCTTTTTCTTGGTGCATGTTAATAGAAGGAGTCATACTTTCAGTAAATAACTTCCTCGAGAAATTTCATCCGTCAGTTTGTGTCAGTAGGAGTGTACATGATTGCTTTTGCACTCCTCATTGCTCCACTTCCATTGGTGGCGGCTTCTCTCTATTTTGATGCCAATGAACTAAATCTCAGTTTAGAAAATGGCAAGCCCACCTCAGATGTGGTCGCCGCTAATTCTGACAAACTTGGAAATACTTGGAGATCATGGAAATGGCTCAAGGCAGCAAAGCAAGTTTCTGCCATTCATTTATGGGGTACCCTTATTTCATTCCTTCCGTATTTTATCTACCAAATACCCAACTGCACCCCTACGACCAGTTTTGTGATCTGGACCGCGTTTTCACTTGCCAGCCTCTCATTCTTGCATTTCATCTTGGGTCCTCAAAAAGAAGGGTGGGCTATCTTGAAATCAGTCACCATCTCAGCCGCCTTCATCGGTCTAAGTCTCATGTCAGTCATAAACTTCGCCGCAGCAGAAATCGGGGCTCTGCTGATGGCCCCAATGTGTATGTTGGCCCGACCATTGACTCTTGATCTTAGAGCTAAGACTGTCAGATCAATTTTAAGAGCTGCTTGTAATCTTGCTTTGTGGGCCATCGGGTTTCCACCATCTGCCTTTATTCTCTTCAAAGGCTTTTCTGCTGGCTTCACCAACCCCAACGCGGGCGACTTCTGGAGTTGGCTTGAATCCCTTTGGCTATGGAACAGCTCCACTTACCTATACATAGGTATATGATCCATCTCCCTTGTTGGGTATTATTCATTCACATTTTGCTTTACCCCGTCAACACTAGTATCCATTGTCATGTTCATGCAATCTTGTACCATATTAATGTTTTTTTCCAATTCTCATATTGCGTAGGCTCATTATCTGGGTGTATAGAGAGAAATTGTTTTTTTCAGTCTTACCGAGACGATAACTATACATTATAGAAAAAACTTGCCTTTGCACCCGATTTTCTACATTCTTATCTGTTATTTTTAGAGAGCTGGCACTGGGAATCCATGGATTAGAAAATTAGCTAGAATCCATGGATACGCAACCACACGCAGACATTGCAACGGGTTTTCTTAGGCTTGAAGGGAATTATATAAGACTATCTTATTGCCTCGTGCTTGCTTTGAATCACTGTTTTAGAGAGATTTGCTTCTTGAAGTTTAATTGAGGATTAGAGTAAAAGAAAGATTTTGATTCTCAGACTCAGCTGACGGATGGGTTATGCTCCCAGAATAATATAGTGCAGTATAATCTTTGTTTTTCTTTTTCTTTGTCATGTGTGATCAAAGAAGATGCTTGAAACAACACCTAATTCCCTCTCCCACTCAATACACTTTTTTATTTGCATTTGTCAAAATGAAGATCATTGAATGGCGTCAGAGTAGTTTATCATATTAAATTCCTCTTTCTTTCTTTAAACACTTTTATATATTCGGGACCATTCAGCAATATAATTCAGTGTGATGCTCAACCGTCACGCATTAACCCTAAGTGTTTAGTCAACATTTTCTCAATATGCATAAGTGTTTACCAACTAATTTTTATTTAAAATGAAGTTTCCAATTCAGCTCTATCTAAATTGGGCTATGAGTACACAAAAAGAAATCAAGGTGCTTTGAATCTTGAAAGGTCCGTTAAAATGGTAATCGGTTTTAGAATTGGATGAGTGTAACCATTCAAAAAATGAGCAATTAATGTCTTTTATGTCATGTTAAATTTTGATTTAATTAAAATTCAGACTACCGTGCAAAAACTCGTATCCGTTTAAGTAACATATTCATATTTTATTGATTTGAGACCGAGACCGAACATATCATTAAAACTCGATAAGTGACGGTTTCCCACCTGTACCAACCTTAGGGAGAGGAAAATTGAAGGAATTGAAGGCCCTCAAAATCAGATGGGCAAGGCTCACCTATTTTGGAAGACTTCAAATGCAAAACCTGATTAAGTATTCAAAGCTAAAATAATTGTCTCATTTGCCTATATCTGACATGTGATATCTCGTTTTCAAATGCATTTTACTAATATAGAATCAACAACAATGTGGATGATAAAAGATTATAAAAAGATTGAATAATAACAGTGCGTAATTCCATAATAAGTGTCTAATTGTTGGTTGTTGAAAAGGACATTGATTGGTTTTTAAGGTAAACCTGAGTTATCCACCTCAATTTAGCACAAACACCCATTATTACCGTTTTACCCCTCAAAATACAAATGACCAACCTTAAATAGGAACGGCAACGATCCTTATTTACAACCACTCACTTGAGCATGTACTTGTATTCGCTCATTTAGCAGATATTCAACCCGATCAATATATACCAGACACTGATAATTTCTTATAAATGATATATGACCTGTAAATAGATATATAATTAATTTAATAAATACATGTAGTGATAAATACAAAATTATAATAAAGTTTTCAGTCTGATATGTCATTCTCAGGTGTAGTGTAGGTAACCAATGTTTGCTTGAATAATTGAATAAATACTTGAATTTGGAGTCAAAGGTCTTGGGTTCGATTCATACTGCGGTATCTCGTCTTTGTATGTCTATCAGTACATACTAAAATATATGTTATCCGTTCACTTTCAAGTATATATCGGGGTGTTCATAAATAACCGAACTGGAAGAAACCGATTCGAATTGGTTCAAAATCAGATCGAACCGAAATTTACCGGTTCAATTTTGATTTAAAAATGAGAACCGATAAAAAAACCGAACGATTTGGACACGCAACTCATTTTAAGTCACCGATCATTGTTAAGCCAACAAAAAAAGTCAATTAGTAAGTTAAAATCGACCCAAATGTGAGAATTTCATAAAAACCGGTTCAAATTAAACCCAACCGAAAATCAATAAATCAAAACAGTTTAAAATGTGAGAATTTCATAAAATTTGGTTCAGAATCAAATCGAAAATTGATATATTTAAAACCAAACCAAATTCTACCAGTTCAATTTTAATTATCTTATTTTGTTTAAAACCGAACCGACTCAAAACCAAACCGTAAACATCCTTATCCTTTATCATCAGACAGATACATTGAGTATTTGAGTATCGGTCGTATTTGGTTTCCTTCCTATATCCTTAATTATTCTTAAGGGTAAAATACTAAAATCCCATGTAAAGCAAATCCAACGAGGAGCGTGACGTCCACGCGCTGTCACCCGCGGCTTAAAAATGCCCACCTCCCCT